>CABFOW010008639.1:3748-17143 GCA_902141385.1 Timema californicum | reverse complement strand
TGAGTTTCTCAGAAAGCTTTCCAACATCAAATCAACTCAAAAAAAAAAAGCTTGCATTAAATAAAAATTTACTCCTAAAACTTATATATTTAAATCAAATTTTAATCTTTATTAATATTTATAAAAAGCTTGTTTCAAAACTAAACTAAAATAAAACGCTTCTTGTAATTTACTATAATATTAATGTTACTATTAACATTTTGACAAACCACATCCAGACAAGTATATAGAGAGAGGATTGAGCTTGCCAAGTGTATACAAGTGTCACGTACATTTGATACCCGCCAGGGAGATGTTGAGCTTGGGAGGTTCCGTCCCTTCCACTTTGAGAGACGACAACTCTTGTCTGGGAGAAGACGTGGGCGTGGGACCGGATCCAGAGAACGGAAAGTAGGATTCAGACCCTGGATAGCCTGGAACACATACCAACATAACAAAACTCATTCAAACAAAGTGATGTGTTAGTTTAGTTAGCTGTCACCAAAACTAATGTTCTGTTTCTATTGGTTTAGTTGTTGGTTCCATATTCCAATTAAAGCTGGTGTGGCATCACCAATCTCTAACTATTTTAAAAATAAATATAGCTTTTAATAGCTTCACATTATATTTGTATTCATATCATATAATGAATTATATTTATTAAGAATTTGTTTTAGGCGTTCATAACTAAGATCAAAACATACTTCATAAGAACTGAAATGGGTTTCTATTCTTGAGGGGAAAACTGAAGGAACCAAAATAGCAAAGAGCCAAACCGACCCAGCCTTAATAAAAATATTTCACACAATAGATAAAATAAGTTAATTTTTAACCACTACATTTTACTACCCACCTATATATTCTAATTTGTTACGTATGAGGATTATTAAACACATAAAGTGAAAGCTCGAAAATGAAGAGCCTACAAAATTTCGATCTCATTCTCGAGCTCGACTAGAAGCTCAAAGCTCGAGTACTTGCAGAGCCATGTTTTAGGCCCTTGGATCTGTGCTATTTTACTCTTCTCATATTGTGGCACAACCGATAATTCTATTGAGATTGAGTTAAATAGGCAACATTTGCAAACATGTAAGTGTGCAGATTATATGTATAACAAATTTGAGACATATTTCTAGAAAACAACTAGGTACACGATATTAAAATTTATTTTAAATAAAGTCAAACTATTGGCTCTAGTTGATTTAAAATTAATAATAAGCAAAAATAACTCAACACAAAAGTTGTTGTCCATTTTATGCACTTCTAAACGGTATATCTACTTGATCTGTGAAATGAATGTTTTTAAAATAGTAGCGTCACTTTACGACAATGTTGTAATACTCTACTACCTGCCTGCCCGTAGTGACCTTGCGAGGACAGGTGCTATATACCTGCTACGCTGGGGTGATAGGTGATGTCTCATGTCAGATTCAAACATCCTGAAGATAGATACCTCACCTAAACGTGTTCTCTTAGGAGTTCCATAATTCCACATGAAACTTGCTTGAGGGTGAATGATACGGTTCCAAGTGACACTTGTAGTTTTTTCGGTATTAAAAGCCAAAATCTCATGATATAATTGTATAAACGCCTCTGTAATAATGTACCCTACATTCTGCAGCAACAAGTATATTACTATGCATAATCTAAGCCACTATCAGGAGGCACCTTATAAACACATATAGCCGGGAAACTTCAGGCCGTGAGAAGGTCGTGTCCTGATATTGTCTTCAGTGGGCAGACAATGGTAACTACTTCACAGGAATATTTATTATGCTGGAATTATGTTTAGTGGAGACTGGTGTTCGAGTGATACAAGCCAAAGATCATGCAGATATCCTTATAGTTACCACTGACCTCGACATTGATACAGATCTCCTCGGGATGATAATTTACCAAAACAGATTTAATAGAAATATGAAAATGCTGCATCCAAGTAAAAGAAAATATGAAATTGCTACAATCCAACAGAATATTGGTGACATGCAGAATGCAGTCCTGTTTGTGCATGCTGTCAACAGAGGTGATAAGTAAGACGTCTGCCATTTAAGGAAAAGGCAAAACCAAATCGTATAAGTTGCTCTGGAGAAATGTAAGCCTATTTTCTCAAGTAGTTAAGATGTTGAACAGCCCTGCGTCTCATCCATAGGAGGTCCCACCACTGGAGAGAGGCTTATTCGAGCTCTGTATCCAGGTGGGGATAAGTTTGAAAACAATCATGATTTGCAATGGCACAACTGCCAGGGAGGCTCTCACAGCCTCTTCTGAGCTATCGGCACCACCTCTGACCAACACTCCTTGAGGACCTCACTGTACATAAATCTTAGGCTGATTTTAACAAACAAGTTTCTTACTTTGTCGCTACTTTCAAGTTCAGGAATGGCTGGGATTGGAATCTTTCTAATTCTGTTGATGCTCTCATGCCAGTGCCTCCGGCCCAGAGCTCTTTGCCCGCACGTACAAAGGTGGTTCAGATGCTCGCTGTGGCTGCACCCGAGAAGGGCGAAGCTGTTCTAACATGTTGCAGAGTCACAAACTGGACACAGATGAACTTACTGTAATGTTACTATGGTGTGTAAAACTGTGTTTATATGTGCATGTATACAATTATTACAGATTGGCCCTTTTCTTTATAAAAATATCTCCAGTGTGTCATTTTTCTAACAATCCACGTTGAACTGTTGGTAGTATGTGCTCTTTAATTTGACCAATTTCAGCTCATTATGCAATGTAATGTGTCGTAAGGTGAGTAAGTGTAGTATGGGTGTAAGGTGACGCATGCGTACCGTTATTCGGATAGTGTCTTAGAACCATCAATCACACCGAGAAAATAATATACCCCTGGAAAATGTATACAATGGAAAACTATTTTGATACAAGTTATTTTTGCATAATATTAATTTTAAAGCAGCTAGGGCCAATAGTTTGACTTTATTTAAAATAAGTTTTAATGTTGTGTAATTAGTTGTTTTCTAGAAATATGTTCCAAATGTGTTATATATATAAACTGCGCACTTACATGTTTGCAAATGTTTCCTATTTAACTCAATCTCAATAGAATTATCGGTTGTGCCACAATATGAGATAGAGTACAATAGTGCAAATTGTAGGCTTTGAGCTGTATCAATGTGCCAAAATACAGCTTTACGATAGTTTTTTAACGGGTAGAAACCTTATTCGACTGTGATAATATACGTAAATGGGTCAACCAATGCTATTTTGTCTGTTAAATGGCAAACCTGCCCCTAAGTTAAGTCATTAGTCACGCATAAAGATGTATTCACACCACAGTGTAAATAATAACCAACGCTAGTTGCGAACTATTATTAATAGCAGAAACAAAGATCCGTGAGTAATGTTTTACGGCTGTGAAATTACTAGAAAGACTTACTTGAAGTTGCTAAACAAACAACAACATAGAGCCAGAAGCTGAAGAATGCCAGGAGTGCAATGAAGGTGACGAAAGGCTGCAGGAAGAGGGCCGGTAGATCTGCAAGGCATTCCGCGGACTCTTCAAACAGCTGCGACATGAAGCCGATACTCTTCCTCACGGCAAACACCAACAGAATGATTATCACCTGAAACCACGTCATCGTCTACAATTAGAGTAAAATAAACACGTATACACACAGAATGTAACATCTCATTTATTTTATCATCTAAACAGTTAAATAAGGACTTTCAAATAAGAATAAATACTAAAATAAACATGTTTGCAAAATATATTAGAGTGATTTTTACAATGTAGGCCTACAGTTTTGTACAGAGACAAATCCCAAAAATAGTGAACATTTCTTGTTGATTTTGTAAGCAGAGATAAGACAGTTGGATACCTCCTGCCTCATCGTGTATCCTGGGTTATCCTGTGTTTCTAAAAGTATCTCCACTAAAGATACCCTGCGTCCAAAGGGACTTGATTCATTGGGAGAGAAACGTGCTGCAACGTCCAACTTGGTGGGTCTTATTCAACAATGAGGCTAAATAATGTCATAATAATGTAGTGATAAAAATAAAGAAAGATAACTAATGTGGGAGGAATACAAAGCAAAAAGGTGAAATCTCCTTTCTTTCTTCTGTCTCTATCCACACACGTTTAAACACTAATAGAGTAATATTTTGGCAGGGTTGCCTTTAGCAAACAAAAAGAGGAGAGAAAAGGGAATACAAACAATGAATTACTCCATTTTGAACTCAAAAAGAAACTGTTAGAAAAACAATGCCAACTGTTGTAGGAGTAAAAATAAATTTCTCATAGATTTGGCTTTATTTATATATATATATATATATACTAACTGTAGTTATTTTTACGATGACTGTGGGTTGGTGCCGTGGGTAGTGTCCCAGCTATTCAGATGTCCCTGTCCAGTCAGATTCTCATAGTAAAATACGTTTTTTCAGTTAAAACAGAATGTCAAGTCAAGTGAATTACAGCTGACACTTTTGATGAAAAATATTAATAAAAAATACTACAGTCAAACCTGGCTAATTCAAAGATAAAGGAACCACTAGAAAAATTCAAACCATCCAAAAATTTGAATTGGTTAAGATTTTATTTGGGCTAGAAAAATAACTTCAAACATCAATTCAGTGAAGTAAAATACAACATATCATTGTATTATTATATTTTCCATGGCAATATGTAGAGTACAGAGCATTGTATATTTTTTAATCTAAATGTTTTGATTGGTTTTTGGAGTTAATAGTGAGTTGTAGTTCAATGAACGCCTGGAGAATAGAGGGGCTTACATTTTGCTGTCCCCCAACAAACCATCTTCTATTCCAGGTGGTCCATTACCTGTGTAGATGTTAGGATTGGCTTCTCTGGAAGTTTCTCTTCTTCATCTGAAGATGCACTGTCGATTATATTATATTGTTCATAACACCTGCCAAACTTTCTAAATCTCTCAGTTCACCACAAATTGCTAAGTTCTTGTCCAAGTTCACAAAATCCTCATAAGAAACACCAAACACAAAACTGTTAGTGATGCTGCAGGCAGAGTCTACAATCCAAGCAGCAACAATCGTAGAAAACGTTTCCTTCGTGAGATTTCAGGCTGTTTTTCATCATCGAGGCAATTTTACTTTGAATTAGATAAAATAAGTTTGAATTACATGTGATTTTTGAACATTGAGGTTTCAAGGCACCAAGGGAAAAGTTTGAATTATCCAAGTTTGACTGTACAACTAATATAGTAAAATATAATTTATTCTCTGAAAGCAGTTTCCTACCTAAATTCAACTTAACATGTGTACACAGTTTAAAAATGTTTGTGTGAGTGCAAGGAAAGATGCATTTGATACCATCAGGTTGGCTTCTTAACAACACATTCTAAAGTAAAATAAATAAATAAGGCATTGATGAATATAGTATGAATATTCGGTGTATGGATGTTGAAGTGATGGGGGAAATGTTGAGAATGTTAGTGAGGACGGATTGAGTACGAAGTGTTTTTTATCTATATTCACAGTAAGGGAATGGCGTGATAGGGTATGTAGGTATGGTACTATAACACTCAGATTTGTCCAACTGGTTACCATTTTAAGCCAGAAAGAAGTATTTTACTTGCTAGCTTTTTATACCAAAATATAGCTATTATTCAACAGGATTTAGCCATTTTATTTACTAGGTATCAGTGTGTGTATTTATGGAGCAGACCCAAGTGTTTCTTTTCTATTGTAGACTAAACGTTACAGTACAACCATGTGCAGATGTCTTCCACCAAGCTCCTCGTATGCCTGACGTTTCTATCAGTCTCAAATTGTGGAAAGTGTGTACCAATGACAATCATTGTAAGCTAACATTGTCATTGATAAAAAGAGATAGATGTACTCACTGTGATGATGGTGGCGACTATGGAATACACCAAGAATGCTCGAGAGTTGCGAACTGACTCATCCAGCAGTTGGTTGTCCGGTGTCTTGTCGAGAGAACTCTTCATGTCCGCAAACGTCCACCAGAGAATACCCGTCCCGGCTAGACAAACAACATTTAGCACAGGGCTGATTTCAATCCGGGCGGACACTCGAACACTACAGTTTTACTCCTGTATAGAGATTTTTAACAATTGATCCCGAATGAAAACGAAAGGAACTGTTTTGAAATTTAAATTCCCCTAGAAGATGTTTAAAATAGTTTTTGCTTGGTTTGTTCACACCTTTGAATAAAGGCTATTATTATTTAGTTTATCTGAACCTCTCGGAGAGAGCAGTATTGTGACTGCCAAATATATCAAACATGAGATTTTAATAAATGTCAACATTTAATAACACCTTGAAACCGAAGAAGTTGTTTTTGCAATGTCATCTGTTTGTATCTTTGCCCCTGGTCAAAACCATTCCACTGATCGGGGTAAAACTTGATATCTGGGGTTTTCATGAGGTTCCGTCGAGGGGGTTTTGGAATTATATAGCCAACCTAAAATGGAGGTAATGTACTTTTTCATATAAAGAGAAAGTATTGTGATGATGAAAAAATCAATCTCCATATTAAGACTAATTATTACTATTATACTTACTACCCGTTTGGTTTATAAGCACTTACGCTAATGTGTTATGGTAGGTAGGGGTGATTGTGAGATGAAATGGAGGACCTACAGTTTAACGTGGAATCCGAGCCACGGTGGAGGCCTGGCATTCCCCACATTCACAAGATGTCTTGTCAGAGGTGAAGGAAGGGTTTGGTAATCAGATAAATCTGTGCCGGGACCGAGGATTGAACCCCGGACCTCCAGCACAGAAGTGTGACACCTTACCCCTAGACCACCAGGTCACCCTTTTTAACTACATTTGTCTATACAATCTATCAAGATATATGATTAACTATTGACAACAATAGAAGAATGTAAGTTCTGCTCCTAGTGACAACAATAGAAGAATGTAAGTTCTGCTCCTAGTGACAACAATAGAAGAATGTAAGTTCTGCTCCTAGTGACAACAATAGAAGAATGTAAGTTCTGCTCCTAGTGACAACAATAGAAGAATGTAAGTTCTGCTCCTAGTGACAACAATAGAAGAATGTAAGTTCTGCTCCTAGTGACAACAATAGAAGAATGTAAGTTCTGCTCCTAGTGACAACAATAGAAGAATGTAAGTTCTGCTCCTAGTGACAACAATAGAAGAATGTAAGTTCTGCTCCTAGTGACAACAATAGAAGAATGTAAGTTCTGCTCCTAGTGACAACAATAGAAGAATGTAAGTTCTGCTCCTAGTGACAACAATAGAAGAATGTAAGTTCTGCTCCTAGTGACAACAATAGAAGAATGTAAGTTCTGCTCCTAGTGACAACAATAGAAGAATGTAAGTTCTGCTCCTAGTGACAACAATAGAAGAATGTAAGTTCTGCTCCTAGTGACAACAATAGAAGAATGTAAGTTCTGCTCCTAGTGACAACAATAGAAAAATATACATCCTTTCCGGCTTCAAGTGTTTAAACAACACACATTGGCTGAGCTTATGACAGTGCTCAATGGTAAAGGAAGGGGAGGCAGACTGGTCGCCATTCTCTCTGTCAGGTATCAGGCTGTGTTGGTAAACAAAGATGAGCTAAACGAGACTGAGTGACAATTGAAACACAGAGTGATTTGCTCTTCCTCCACGGTCCACCCTTGTAAACATTTAATACCAGCAGTTGTCTCTTTAGATACCCACACGATACCAGACTGTGAATACTAATAGCAGTAAGAGATTAAAAATTACTTGTATTGAAAGTTAGGGGTCTGCGAGTTTGGGTTTATTTCATTCGAGTCGAGTATTTCTAAAAACTACCGAGTTTGAGTATAGGCCTAATCATGATTTTAAAATGTTAGAAAGTAAGTTCTTAAAATATGAATGACACTCATTTTTATAAATTTTAAATAATTTGAAAAAAAAATGGTTAAATAATGGAAATATTGATTTTTAAATTAGAAATAACACTTACAAAACACAATTTAGAAATAAGAACAACACTCAAATAAAAATCTAATAAAAATACAAATGATATAAAGGGTTTCAACTCTCATGTGTTTAAAGACATTAAAATTACACTAACAATCATAAAAAAAAGTTAATAAAACAATAATTGCATGAAGTTTGAAGGAAGTGTACAAGTGTAGGAAGAAGATAGAGAAGAGTTTGTTTATATCTGGGTCTGACCTAACTGTCCTTTCAGGTTGACTTCCTCCACTATCACTTTACATTATTGTGGAGTGTTTCTTTACTGTCTTGGTAAAAAGTCAATACAATTGACGTTTTAATAAGCTAATATTTCCACAAAATATGCTTCCCTAACTTAATTTTACCCTTAAAGAAAACGTAAGAATCATAAACAATTAGAAATACGAAGTGTTTTGTATTTCATTTATTATTCCTTAGTGTAACCGTGCTTGATCACGTCTTCTGTTCCATTTCCATTCCTCTGTGCACAGTTGAACATGCTCTTAGTACGGGCTCTTGTTAGACATTATTTTACTGAGAAATTTACCTAAATTTAATTTTTAATACTTAAAAAAGTTGATGCTCATACTTTAAAATTAAAAATAATATTACTAGCAAACAATATGAAATAGTAAGTGCTTTTTAATATAAGTGTGATAACTTTGGTAAAATATGTGTTGCAATAAATAAACTTAACATTGATTCTAGACAGGTTAACCAACATAGTTCTATAATTAAATAGTAACTAAACTAGAGCTAGTTTTGTAGCTAAACATATTAATTAATACAAGTTTTAAATATCTTAAGTTTGAATACATTTAATATAATATATTTTTGATAATATATACTTATTTTATGTTTTTTTTATTAACTTTAACAATTTTTTTAGTACTGCGTCTTATAACCAGTTCGGTACTACGCCCATGTACTAATGACTCTAGTGTTGTACGAATGAGAAAGATTGAATTTAGAGGAGCTGTAACTGCATTTGCATGGATAGAGTGTGAAACCATTTAGGGAAAACTACCCTTATTACACCCAGACGGGATTGAACTATGATCTCACCATCATTGGCAGTCTAGTCTATTGCACGAGTGATGCCTTAGACCATGCAGCCACCGATGCGGGTTTTAATAATACTATAACTTTTACAAGTCGTACCATATTAGTTTGGATTTCAATATATTTTTAATCTAAAATTATTCTAAGGCATAATTTTAAAATTTCTCATCCCGAATCCCGATATTTTGACTCATTTCCCGTCCCGTTCCCACCCCGAAATAAAAAGTAATTCCCGTCCATCCCTAGTAATAAGTTAACTACTTTTAACTATCCCTTGTACAAGTGTACTGCTCCACAGCATGTACTGACCGATGGCTGCTACGGTGACAGCCAGCATGAAGATCCAGGCCACAAACGACGCGAGCCAGTGAATGACGCCAATCATCGCCAAGGAAAGGACTGAGCAGATCAAGAATATCATTATAAGATTATCATGACAGTCGTGCAATGTTTGCAACCAATCTAGTGTAAGTAACTGTTAGCAATAATAAATGTACTAAACGAGTTAAAGTTTTTAATTACCAAACGCTACGAGCATCAAAGCAGTGATTTCCTTCCAGGCCGTGTAGAGGTCCCCCAACACCTGCTCCACAGTGTCCCAGCTGTTGAGTACGGAGTAGAGGCCACTGAACACCTGGTCGGCCAGGTCCTTCACGGGCCGAGGGATGCATCGGTTCAGAACTGGTACACTTCACAACACAAACCACATTTTGTTTTATGTGAGGATTCAATCTCTAATTTGTATTTATATAGCTCAATTGTGTATGCAATACTGGAAGATATAATTGTACAACTTGAGGATGTTGCATTGCAGCCCATACATAGCATTCACTGGCTGTTGCATTGCAGCCCATACATAGCATCCACAAGATGTTGCTATATTTAGGAAAAGGCACACATAAAATAGATTTGAAGTAGTTGTTTTTTTAATTTGTTGATAGGAATAAACTTGAGGTAATAGACACCTGTATATTTGATATATCTGATTTAATTACCAGTTGATGTTAAAATACTGTTTGGCAGCCGTTTTAGAAACGTCCGTGTGTTGAGATCTATGATGATTAATGAGAGATTTCACACATGTTCATAATACAGGTTGTCCCAAAAGTAAGAGATCACAGCAAAAATGCAATGTAATGTTTACGCAGCTGAATTTGTCAGCATGGGCCGCTGTCATGTGGGGGTCACTAACTGACATCTTGGAACGAGTGTTGGAGGACTGGATCGACCCTCGGACTAAGCCTCTGCGCGCAACAAGACAGCCAGCACATCAAACATATGTGCATTGTTGTTAATTCTAAGACATCCTGTATATTGATAGTTTTCTTCTTTCTTAGAAATTATGCTAAGGTTATTGTGGGTGTTGAACAAAAGGAGATTTGACATTTTAGACACCTCTATTGTTTACCCATTCATCAGGTGATATTTACTAACCAAATATTTATATTTTCATCCTTTTGACTGCACAGTTTTAAATTTAAATAAATATTGGTAGAAATAGTGTTTAAAAAATTAAAAAATCGTGTTATCATCCAAGCTATCCACAAAGTTACACTAAAGTATTGTAAGTTAAGGTTGAATCTTAGTGGAAATGTACTAGCATTTGCATGGAGGAAAAGGAGGAAACTACCTTAGTACACCCGGCCAAAACCTAAACCCCAATTTTCTTGTCACTGGCAAAGAAGGCTATGCAACATTGACGACATTGTATGCATTCCCCTGGTGCAAGTAATGGAAATATTCTTGAGTCTAATATATAATTGCATGTGCTAGTAAGATGATGTATAGTATGATAACAATAATAAGATTAGTCATATTAAAAGAAGATATTTGATTGGAAAGATTGTAAAACAATATTTCATGTTTCTATATTAGTAGAATGAAGAGTTAGTGTGTCGCACAAAGATGTCTGACATTCTATGAGGCTTGAACTCTTGTTCTTCTATATTCAGAATGGATTATTATTATTATTATTATTATTATTATTATTATTATTATTAGCACCGCGTCTTACTACCCGTTCGGGTTATACGCACTTACGCTAATGTGTAATGGTAGGGTGATTGTGAGATGAAATGGAGGACCTACAGTTTAACGTGGAATCCGAACCACGGTGGAGGCCTGGCATTCCCCACATTCATTCAGAATGGAGAATTTGAATATGAACACTATTAGTGTTTATCACAAGTGTTTAATTATCTTTTTACCTCTTTGTTAAAAGTAACAATGCCAGAATATTACTCTATTAGTGTTAAAATGTGTGTGACTACTTCTACTATAGAAGACAGAAGAAAGGAAGACGATGTCACCTTTGTGCATTGGACTCTTCCCACATATCTCCTCTTTCCCAAGGTGGGCTTTCTTAGTAAAATTTACTCTTAGTAGTTTAGTTCTATCTATTTTCATCCATTTTTATTATAAAATCCTTTAGCCATCGGGCTAACTAATTTTTAAACATTGAATACGTACTAAGAAAGATTTCAAACTTGTAATATAATTTTAATTAATATACGTGATTAAATTGTAGAACTATATTGGAAACTAAATAATGGATTAAAACTAATCATTTAACAAAATGAGTAATCTTAATAGTGATGGGGACACAAATAGGCTCATAGTTTCTACAATATATTCTATGGCTTGAGTTCTGTTGGCTTCAGCTAACATTACTTTTCAATTTTTGTTAATTTTACAGAAACTTTTTTTTTGTGAGAATTGGCTGCTAAACTCATATAATCAACTCAGAATTACCCGCCTCGGTGGCGTAGTTGGTTAATGCGCTTGTCGTGTTGAGCTCGACTGCTGAGTGACGGGGAGATCGAGGTTCGAATCTCGGTCGGGTGAACTGGGGGTGGTTTTCCCTAAATGGTTTTCCACTCTCCCTCCACGTGAATGCGAGTTCACTTCCTCTAATTCAAGCTTCCCAATTCCTAATCCATTAGCGTAATTAGTACTTAAAGCGTATAAACTGAACGGGGAGTAAGACGCAGTGCTAAATATTATTATTAACTCAGAATTATGTCCAGATGCTCTAACAGTCCCGAGATTTCTCTCGAGGAGGGTGGGTGCAGATGGGACCCCAACTCCATGCCCTCGGTCACACCAAAGGTTTAGTGATTTACTTTGACCTTTTTAAGTTATGCCCTAGAAAACAATATTATATTAATATCTCACAGTTGATGAAAACACTAACTATAAAGAAGGCGCACTAATACATTATGCAATGGCCAAGTATTATTTCCATTATATCTCATTTTTTATAAATATAGCTTTTGTTTATATTTTTGGGTATGTGAACAACATTGACCATGAGAGGGACTAAAAAAAAATGTAAATTTTATTATAAAAGTCTATCGAGTTTCAAAAAAGTTTGGATAAAATTAATAAAATGTGCACTTTTGTAGAAAGTAAAATAAAATATATTCTTCAAACTTTTAAAAAAAAAAAAACTTTTTTTCCAGAATTTAAAATTACATGTTTTAAAAAACAAATATACTTGAAATGTTAGTGTTACCTTCATAACTCTTTGATTAGGTACTGTAATAGATTGTTGTACCTCACATGGCCTAGTTATTACACACTTGGTGATCCAGCATAACACGTGCTATGCACATGTTGTGTAAATACAACCCCTCGCGTGACCTTTACTCGCACACGGTTTATCCACGTCCACGCGCCGCCATGTTACGCCTTCACTACCCTCCGTCTCATCTGTAATCACCAGTCTCGCCAACCTCACGCAATAAGTTTCAGTGAGTCTCTAACAAGATGTACTCTATGATGAGGAGAAAACTAACTACTCAACGAAAAATACTTAAAGAGACGATTTAAATGATATAAGATATAGATGACAGGAGGGCAGCGATAAACTAAATTCAAAGGCATTAAATAATGACAAGCAAGATATATATATACACAACAAAACTTGGAAAACAAGATCTAATACAAAAATATAAGAAAGATATGACCAAAGCTCCTCTCAGGGACAATTGGACAATTTTAAACAACTATAACTTTATATAATAGGGATAACTTTTACATATGGTTACAAATAACTTCATTCGTCTTGATATTCAAACTGACACCGTTAATGGCACCAAGTCAAATAGGCACAGTTAAATACTACTTGGCAAATGACAATTTTACTTGGCAAATGACAATTCAAAAGATCCCAAAAAGAAATGTATGTACAAACTTGAATATGTACAACCAATTAACATCTTACAATCCCAAATAATACCTTTATAGGAGATCAAAAAAAATTTAAATCAAAGTCTCCAATTTATTATTATTATTATTATTATTATTATTAGCACCGCGTCTTACTACCCGTTCGGGTTATACGCACTTACACTAATGTGTAATGGTAGGGTGATTGTGAGATGAAATGGAGGACATACAGTTTAACGTGGAATCCGAACCACGGTGGAGGCCTGGCAT
>CABFOW010008638.1:0-17147 GCA_902141385.1 Timema californicum | reverse complement strand
GATAAATCTGTGCCGGGACCGAGGATTGAACCCCGGACCCCAGCACAGAAGTCTGACACCTTACCCCTAGACTGCCAGGTCATCTTTTAAACATTTATAACTCACCCCAATGCACCTTGTTCAAACTACCAGATACTATTGTGAATGGAGAACACTTGCTTCAGTATGGAGCAATAACCAAAATAAGAGGAACCAACCCACCTAACGAAATATTATTAGTATGCTGGATGGAGAATGGAATAAATTCAAGATCCAGAGCAATAGCAAACTACAACTTTTAAAAACACAACCTCTGAATTCAAATAACTGAAGATCGCGATCCTACCCCCTGTGGGCTCGTTCTGCCAGGATAGCTTCTAGGTGGGTTAAGGTTGCAGGCATAGTAGTTTTGTGGGCTCAAAATAATACGCAGGTTTGTGAATTTTGGTTCAATAATAAATACTAAAGGATTATATAAAATGTGATGTTGGTCGTAAGATAAAGAATAAGAAGAATGGACACCATGCTCTTGGAAGAACTGGCTTAACTTTTGAATACTCAGACCAACCAAGATGACGTTTCTACATGGTGTGTCTACAGAACTTAACCCCGGGCTCCGATGATGCCCTCCAAGTATCAGTACTATCATTGACCAGAATATGCCGTCTGTATTGATAAGGCGTCAGGCAGTGTGACCGCCTGCGAGGGAATTGTGACCCTCCCTCCCCCTTGTTACCGAAAAAGGTCTGTTATACCACGACATGGGGCCCCTTTTGGGCTCGCTAGCTTAAACATTGTTATGAATTGTCAGCACTCTACTGACCTCTCGAGTATGTTAATTCATACATGCTAAGCCAGCATTCATTCATAGCATGTGCGTCCATATCATGTTTATCCAATCGAGTTATGCAAGTGTATAAAGTTCTCTACAGCTTACATAAATCAATACAAATATTTAAATATTGCTCGGTGGTTATGACATGAACATATACTTACAATTTGTGACTAGCAGTGGTATATTGGGGACGGAACGGGCTGGAACTTCGTTCCTGTAGTTATTTTTGATCCGGAACAACGTTCTCCCACTTTTTATAGTATTTGAATTGTTTGAATGTGTTCTCAATATATAAATAATTTAAAATTTTTGCTAGGAAATAATATTATCACCACATATTACTATCCGTTTGGGTTATACACACTTACGCTAATGTGTAATGTTAGAGTGATTGCGAGATGAAATGGAGGACTTACAGTTTAACGTGTACCCCGAACCACGGTGGAGGCCTGGCATTCCCCACATTTACAAGTTGTGATTAATACACGTCTTGTCAGAGGTGAATGAAAGGTTTGGCAATCATATAAATTTGTGCAGGGATCGATGATTGAACCCTAGACCTCCAGCACAAAAGTCTGACACCTTACACCTAGACCACCAGGTCACCACTAAGAAATATTGTAAAAGAAATAATATTTATGCTCCTTCCTTAGTCATTTGTAGCAAATTGGGCTTCTTGGTGAAAACTCTCAGTCACAACACGCATTGCGGTAGGTCAGGGCTGAGCTATAACATGTGCTTGGTTCAATCACGCCTCACCGGGCAATGGGAATGTTTACCTGTACAAATGTCCTTGGAAATTTCTGCTCCTCCTAATCTAAGGCTAGTTGCGCATTGGGGCACTTTACCACTCAATCCCAAGAATCTTTCAAGAAGTAAGCTTGACAATGGGTTATGCAGAGGATAGGGCTGTCTACAATTCTCTCGCAATGCACAGTAAATGAGGGGGTGGGGATGGGGGTGACTTCGTTTTTCTCAGTTGTGATGCAACTTACTTTCAAGCAACATCAAAATTTTTCTTGGGCTGTGTCATGTGTTTGAGTTTAAAAAATGAATTTGAAACAAAGACAAACGGGTATGGACGCATCTGTTACTCAAAACAGGAAACAATTAGCACACACCGAAGAAAAGAAAAGTGTTGTTTTTAATGTTAGGGAACCCGACGTGAACGTGACATTGAGTGAAGTGATTCCAAAAGGAGATGGTGTTTGCGTTGTTAGGGAAGTGACTCCAAAAGAAGGTAGTTTGACTAGTGATAATACTAGCGATAATAATCTCAAGTCCTAATGGTCTGAAATTTGGACTGCTGCTATGTGGGACAGGAAGAAAAACCCTTTAATGGTAGCATTTGTACAGGGCAACTTACATCATTGAAGAAAAAACTATTTGAGCATTCAAAGTACCAGTTACACATAAGCACTGAAAACATTATACAGAGAGCTAAAACACAATCAATTGAAAAAATTGTAGACCGTTTAAATGAAACTGAAGTTGAGGTCATTAACAAGGTTTTGGGAACCACATATTTTATTGCTAAACATGATAGACCATATTCTGATCATGCTGAACTGTTGCAGTTGCAACAATTAAGTGGTGAAGTAATCTTAACTGGTTTGCGATCAAGATTAGCGCTACAAACATAATTGATCATTTTGCACGAGAAATGAATTATAGAGCCTGCAAACTCGTAATTGAAATAAATGGAAAATTATCTTTGATAATAGATTAGTCTACAACTGTCAGTACCAAAACTACTTTGATGGTGTATTTGAAATGTGAAACACATAAGTCAGCTGATCAACATTTCATTATTTTAGATTTGATCGAATTGCCGGATCAAACAGTGAAAACTATTACCGATCACTTACTGATGGTGCTAGTGTCATGCTGGGAAAATTCAGGTGTTGCACAACGGCTGCAACAAATGTACCCTTCTATTATTGTATGGCATTGCCTTAGTCATCATTTAGAATTGTCAGTTGGAGATGCAGTTTCTGAAAATCATGGTGTTGAGGTTTTCTGTACATTTATGAACAAATTATATTCATTATATAGCCACCCCCCAAAAGTCAAAAAGAAATTGAAAAGTGTACATCAACGCTAAACAAAGAGATCAAGTAAATCGGTTGTGTATTGGGAGTGAGGTTGGTTTCAAGTTCTTTTTGAACCGTTTCTGCAGTTTGGAAAAGCTAAAAATCTCTGTGTTGTCACTTTGAACTTGCAAGTAATGATACAAACCGCTCTCTCAGACCAAGACAATTAATTTAAGTGGCTTTACAAACGTATTTTATTGAAACCATTTGTAATGGACCTGGCACTCATGCATGATGCTTTATTCGAACTCTCACTTCTTTCCGAGTCCCTCCAGAGAGTCGATATGAATCTTGTTCATGCTGAAAAGCTATTTCGTCACACCATATGATTTCTAGACTAAATGAAGGAACCTAAAGGTAAACATATGTTGGAAGCAGAGAATGCAGTAAAGGAAATGGAATTTTGATCAGTAAAACTGACTGATGAAAACAAGATTGTTTCGCTTAATCACTTTCAATTTTTAACCAGTAATTTTAAACAGTATGAAACACCTCTTATTTTCAACAACCTCTTTACATGAATCAATTCATTGACAACCAGGCTCTACAAACATCATTCCCATTAAGGCCGAGATGTTTTCAGAGCTTTTTCTTCTAGAAACTAGTGAATGGCCAGCAGAAATACACCCAGGGGAGAAACTCAAATAGAGTAGCATTGCAGCAGCTACGGATTGGTATTTTTGAAGTCACTTGCTGCATACAGAGAGCTCCTTCCTGGACAATGGCGGATGAGATATTCCATATAATTTGATTCCTCTTATTAAGTGTTCAAAAGTTATCCCTTGTAGCTCTACTGAATGTGAAAGAGACTACTATGAACCTTATAATTATGGATACTAGATCAAGATTACTAATTAGCTATGCATCAAATCTCATGTTCATTAAAACTTCACAGACCTCCAATTGAACAGTGGAAACCAGACAATTACGTTCGCAAGTGGCTGAGGAATCATCACTCAGCAACTGACACCCAGATCAAAGGAGTCAAGGTCAAAGAACGTCCATTGGATCAACTTTGGAAATTCCTTTAAGGAGATGAAGTAAACATTGTTTCACCTAAGGCATAATTATATCCATGCAGTTATGTAAATCAACTCATAAGTGACAATTTTATTATTCTTAAACCCAATATTCAACTGCATTAGTTATTAGTTTATTCTTACTGATTACAGCAGCCCTTGGCTCCTTCAACTATTCATTCCATGTTTTACAGTAATATTAGCCAATGTAAAGCATTACAATTTACGACCACAGACCACCCATTCCAGTTCCAGTACAGACGTCTGAGACAATAAGCCTATAATGGATGGTGCAGCCTTTGCCATTTTCTACTTTTTTACACACTTTTTTTTACATTTCGAAGTTATTTCCATTTTATTTGGGATTTGAATGAGTAAAAATTCTGCCTATTATATACATGTGTATTTAAAAATCGCTTATGTTACATGGTTGGTGCGTTCCAGCACTTCTTTTTTTTTTAGTAATACACCACTGGTCACTAGTATTATATAAGCAAACAAATCAACAAATCGCAAACATTCATGAATACACTGACTTATTGTTACAGATATTTAACATAAACATTATTTATTCTATTTAAACTAACCACAACAAAAATAATAAATGTAATTTTAATTTAATTCCAACCTGCTTTGATGGCCACATTGTCTAATATGCTACTCTTGCAGTAGACTAGACTGTCAATTATGGGGAGATCGAGTTTTATATCTCGGTTGGGTGTACCGAGTGTGGTTTATTCATAAATGGTTTTCCACTCACCCTCCATGAAAATGCTGGTACACTCCCTCTAAACATAACCTCCCTAATCCCTAAAGCTATTAGCGTGATTATTACATAAGCATATAACTCGAACAGGTAGTAAGACGCATTGCTAAAAAAGAAAAAAAATCTGAACTCCATAGACAAATAACAATTATGTACCTTAAAATTACCTCCGATTCTCATTTTAGGTATTCCAAAAGATATTTATGGCTTATATTTAAATATATATATATTATTCACTTTTGATTATGAGAACACACTATTAACTAAAAGCAAATTCCACACAATTACTCAAGTATTCATCAATATGTCAATAAATGTGTACAGTCCATTCGAATGGCAACATCAAAGTTGAATAAAACAGTTTTATAATTAACTAACTATGAGGGTAAAAAATATAGCACAAGGTTTTTTTTAAATTACGGTAAATTTTTAATGACTTAAATAAAGCTGTTAGAGTTTTCATACAAATAAATATTCCAAATGGTAAGTTTGCTTTGATTATTAATGGCCTATGTTGGGTAAAAAAAACTAGTATATCTCCTTCTTTTGTAATAATTGTGAGCTAGGTCATACACAATTAAATATAAATGACTTAACATCACCGAGAAAAAGACAGAGGACAAACAATTATCCTCTTTGGCTATCAAAACATCCACATCCTGCTAGAACTCTACTTTCCCAACATTTCTTGTTATTTTCACAAATTTGTATTTGGTAGCTCTGCATAGTAATTTTATTTAGCTTTTATAACATATCTAAAATTTACATTTATTTCAATTTTGTTTTCAGGATCTGTGAAATTGAAACACAAAACTGCATAATCAAAAGGGCCTTAATATGTTATATGAATTTTTTGCAGGAAATGTTTGACCAAGTTTTAACAGCCAAATAAAACAAATTTTAAATTGTTAACTTCAAATTAATTTATAGCAGCACAATATGAATGTAAAAATTCTATACTAGACTCAAAATTAAAATTGGTGTAAAACATAACTATAAAATACACATAAATTTGGCTTAACCCATGTGGATTGAAAATTAAATGATAAATCATACTAAATATAAAAAAGTTTGATGTCAAGACTGACCCATTGCTATGGAATGTGGAACCAGATTTTGTGAGAAAGTAAATACATACATGTAAAATTCGATGCCACTGTTTGATTCATTTTAATTTGTTATAGGAAACAAACTTCAAAGAACCTACATGGGAATGCAAAGATGAAGATCTGAAAGTGCGTTATTACTCAAGTAACATTCATCGCTCTGCTTTTGTCCTACCAAGATTTGTTGAAGAAGTTTTCAGATGTAATAAAACTACAAGTATGAATAATAAGCACTAATAAGAGACTGTGTAATGTGTTTATTGTATTTTTATTTTTTGAGTACATGCCTGTAATAATTAAGATTGTATAATGTTACAAAAATTTATACATAAGAAATTAGGCTAACCACCTGGTGGCCAAGTAATTTAAGATGTTAGACCTTCATTCCACTTGGTTGATGATTGTAATACCTGTAATATCTGTTTGGTTTCAGAGAGGATTATTATCCTTTCTGCACCCAATCAATTTTCCACACGAAACTTTCACTGTATTGACCTATCAATGCTGGTTCAATCCTAGCCTATGCCCTTTACCTTTAAGCTCTTATCTTCATTCTTATCTCTTGGATTAAGTTATGTGAGTCATTGCAAATAACCTGAACAGGTACTAAGATGCGGTAGTAAAAACATAGTATTTAAATCAATCTTTGTGCTAAATGTACCAATAAAAAAAATGCTACCATTTTTACGAAGTTGAGTATATATTCATTAGCTCAACAATCGATTTGTTTGCTGAACCTGTTAGACATTTTCAAAATTAATTAGGAAAATCCTCATTTTTATAGGGTGTCCCCAGACATCTCTCTTCTTCTTTTTTGTCTGTGCAGTTTTTTAATAACTAAAAATGTTTTTTTTGTGAACAGCTACACCATCTTTTTTTACAAACTATATAAACTTATTGTATAAGGTTGAAGAAATTGATGTTGACATTAAATCAGATTAAGTCATACATAGTAGGCCTTGGTGTTGTACTTATTGCTAACATTTACTCATTTAATTTTATTACTATTATGACTACACAATGCAACAAAATTTAGAACTAACTAGCAAACTCCTGTGGTTTTAAAAGTTTCCTTGTTATAATTAACACCCTTTTTATTTGCTAAGTTTTTTTATGTATGTTCTTATGACAAGTATAAGTAGACCAACATTTGTTTTATGCTAAAAATAAACCTTTTGGAATAGCTTATTATTACTAAAATAATACCTGTGTAAATTGAAAACTAACTTTCAATTAATTAGTTCTTGTTATTAAGCTAAAGAAGTGTGATTATAAAATTAATAAACTGGCAATATAAAGTGTATGGCATTCATTAAATCTTAAAATATTTGTTTAAAAGTGCAAAGCACATTTACAAAAAGCATATATATTATGATTGTTTAACTGTCACTACAGAGGTGTCTTATTGAAACATATTTTTAATTTTCTAGACTATCTAATTTAAATGTTATTTTGGATCAACCTATAAATGGAAAAAAGTAAACCAAACCATTATAATTTGTTTCAACCTGGCTTAAAATCCACACATTATTGTGCTTGGGGCTACAACCATAGTGAATTAAATCACCAAATAGAAAATTTAAAAAATTTATTCCACATCAAAATATAATCAAAAATGTTAGATCTGTAGTTTGGCTATACTAGAGCATACCACCTTAATCTTGTTTGCATCTGATAACCAACAAAGAAGAACAGTAATAAAGAATATTAAAGAAGAAAATACAAGGTAATCTTGTCTTTCAAATTTGGGTTGAATTTTACAGTGAAAAGAACACATTTCACTCTTTACATTTCTGCCCTTGGACAAAGAGACAACCATTGTCTTGTAAATACCACCCACATCCTTTGTGTATTTAAAGTGTACTGTAGTAGAAGTCGTACATAGAGAGAAGGATATGAGGAAAATCACACCAAACTGCTGCATTCCAAAACCTTCACACGTCCTGTACAGCAGCACTGTGGTCTGCTTTTTCCCACAAGTCCATATGGCACTACAATTAGAATATTAAACTGCTGAACACTGTTCAGGCTTTATGTACATAACAAAATATGCAATCTAAATAGTACAAAGTATTAGGGTTGAGGCCCCACAACTCCACACTTTACTAAAACTAGACCACTCACAATAAGCAACAACAAACAACACATGCATAACTCTCAGGCTCCAAAACACAACTCACAAACAGATGGTCTGTTAGTCCCAATAGGTGTTGAATGCATGTGTACCATTTAGCGCATATGAAAATCATAATGCCTATATACAATCTGTTTCATGGGATTAAAGGAGAAAGGAATAAAGAACAACCCAATTTTCAGTGACTTTGTAACTTATAGGCATTTTGATGTATGTGGCACTGGTAGTGGCAGAATCTTGAAACACTTGAATGAAAGTGATTGCTGAAACATGTAGTTAAACATGACATATTGATTTTCCAATTATGTTTATTCTAAATATGTTAATTTTTAAACATTTAGTAAAGTAAAAAGCATCACAGTATGAAATAAGAGTTGTGCTAATTTGGGATGCTCAAATCAATATAAAAACACTAATAAGACCTAACACTTGACATTTTCCTTGATGGAAATGGAGTGAATAAAAATTAAACAAGTGGGTTCAAATAGACAACAGAAAGAATATAGTAACTCAGTTATCTATATTTATCCTGACTCTTTCTCAAATATTGGTAAGAAACCAATTAATTGTTTCAATAGTCTAGGCTATATTTGTAAACAAAGCTAAACTCGGCATACATTATCCTTCGTAGTTCCTAAAGGACGAGTCTTAGTTAATATGTCTCTTTGAAATTTCATCGTTAGCCGTTGTATTTTTGACAAACTAATGACGAGTTCATATCAAGTTTTGTCATTGCTGATTTATAAATCTTTGTCTAGTACGGGACAAATGATTATTAATAAAATTAACCCCTTTGAAAACTATAATTAATTATTATTTGGCCCTCATCTGTTGCGATACTATATGTTTACTATTAACTGTATTATCTAAGCGTTTCAAAATGTTGCCACATCAGCTCCTCATTCATTAGCGCCATCAGCGTCTAAATACTGTGCCTATAACCAAAAGTAACATTTACACTATTAAGATCTTATCTCTCCTAAAATTGAAACTGATTATTAACGTTTCTACAACGCAAGTTTTTTAGGGTATTATAGAGAAATTAACTCAACATAAATATGTTTAGTAGTAGGTTGTGGATTACATATCAGATATGTAGTTCATAATCAGAGCCAATGTTTTATTTGTGAATTAAAGCTGGGTTTCATGAATATGAAGATTTACTTGTAAATCTGTTTTTGCTTAAAATTTTACTATTGTAATACATTGAAAATAATTTAATGTTCCAAAAATATAAAAGGTTAATAATTATGATACATGTTAGTAATGAAAGTCTTTAAATAGGTGCTATTTGTGGAATAGATTGATTTAATATATGTTACTTATAATTCCATTAGACTAATATGCAAATAAATTTGATATAATGGCACATTATCGTTAAAACTGTGTGTGTTGGGATACATGTTGCCAAGTGTTGATGGTTGAAAAGGTATGCAATGCAAACATACAAATTACAAACACAAACCACCAATTACAACGAATATATTTACTGTGTGGCTCACAAGTGGTGGACAACTGAGGCTTGTTATTGGTAGAGATATATAAGCCGTATTGGACCACTTCATTGTTGGCAATGTATTGCTGTATGGATATTTTAAACAACCATACCACATATAATTTAATTTGTCCTGGATTATGGTTCATGAATAAGTAGTGTAATATAGATTGTTGAAAAATTAAATAGTAATCATCTACAATCCGTCAAATATGTCTAAGTATTGCTCCAAACTGCTATTGTAAAATTTAATGTATACACATTTTTTGCATTGTTATTACATACAAATGTATACACTTTGCAAGTCATTACTGACATATCTTTGATTAGTTAACACATGTTCACTTCCATATTGACTCTTTGCCTTAAATGAGTTTTGCTCAGCAGTTTATTGATGTTTTATAAATTTTTTCAGAAAAGATAAAAATAAAACCTATTTTTATCTCCATGCGCCTCAATTTTTACCTAAAATTGATTTCAGAAGTTTACTTTGCTACCTATTAGCTATTCACGTTTCATTATTGTCAATAAAGATCTGGTCAAGAAGTACACACATATATATTCCTTTATATGAAACTTTTTTATAGCATGAACAACATTTGTCAATAATTATTTGTAATATGGTTTTTAACCATTGTTGAATAATATTTTTTGCAGTGTTTCATGTAATTTTAATAATTATATTACAAACTACAAATCAATCAAAGAGAAAAGGAAACAAATCTGATAGCTGGTCTCTTTCGCCCACTCAACTTTTGCTGAGTGTTTCTATTCAATTGGATTATAAAGTGCATATAAAATGTTCTCTATCTTTTTGAAAACTAAGGTTTATAGGTATGAAATCTGTAAAGCTAAGCTCATCTTTTACATCTCTTTAAGTTTCATAAAATTACTTATTTTATTGCTGACTTGCAGAAATCTTTTAGATTCCTCACCCCATACTAAAGTTTAATATTTAATCTCACAGTGTACCAACACCAAATCACATGTGAAAGTTTTTTTGGGGGGCGAGTTATATTTGTGTTGTGAAACGTGTTAAAGTTGTCCAGATTTCCCCAATTTAATTTGTGTACCTAAAAGAATGAATCCAAATTCCTTTTATACAAGATGAGTAGTAGTTTGCGGATACGGACACTACCACATGATTAGGTGGATAAATATAGGTTGAAAATATGCATAGCTAGAAATCCGTTCTTCCCATAACATTTGAGAAAAACAACATCAAAGTTAGACAGTGACATGCTTCGCTGCATGCGCACCGAATCCATACTTTGTTTGGAGCGATGCAAGGCCATGCGAGGATCAACTTTCAAACATCTACTGTGAACTAACATATGTGTTTGATCTAAGTTTCAGGCTCACCATATTAACACAGCACCCCTCTCTAACTTTAATGTTTTTTTTTAAAAGGTAAGTGAATAACTGATTTTTTGCAAAGAGAGTTTTTGACTTAAATTTACCCACCTAATCATGTGGCACTGTCCATATCCACGAATCGCTATTCGTCCTGTATTGGGTCCTATTCATTCATCCATAGCCCACCACTAAAGCTGGCCATGTAAGTTCTATTTTTGTTTGTGTTAAATCATATATTTTACTGATAACTTTTTTTAATGTATATTGTGAAATTGTACTGTACAAATAAATTTAAATATATCATTTTTATTTCCAGACCCACATCTTTACACTTATTTTCAACAAGCATTTGGCTAGTTGTACAACAAATGCACTTTTACCTTCTATAATAAATAAAATCTAAATGTTTTTCAATTGTTAGTTTACACTGTGGCCTAATAATTGCAAGTTTTTTGGTTGATAAATTGTAATTTTTTTTAAAATAGTGTGTATTTATTCTCTTGTTAAATTCCATTCAATTCATGTTTTTTATATCTGTAACATTGTGAAAATGGTTATTTGAAATAAATTTGTCAACAGAATAACTTATTGGCACAACAACAAGGAAAAATGTTAAGGATATTAAATTGGTTGGATAGGTCAAGATGGACAGAAATCAGTCACGAAAAATACCTCAACTCAGTGACAAGGATTTCCAATAGTCTAGTTACACTAAAGCAAATGGCTGTATAACTTTTAAACGCCCAAATATTTAGTATTATTTATATCTATTTCACTTCAAGCATTAGTTTAAACTATTTTTAACAGTCACTTATCATAACTATCATAAAATATTAGTAAGAACCATGCATTCCTTTTAACATAAAATGTTTATAATGTCAATTTATCTCTTCACATTATTCTATTTTCACAGGAGTGTCAGTGTGTAAAATTGTAAGAGTATTATAGACTAAGATGGAAGACCAATCAAATAAGCACATTCAGACCACGGTCTGATATATATACTGGCCTACTTCTCCTTAGTTCCAGTGATCAGATTGTAGTACTACTCGACACACAAAACATTGCAGCTTGTGGTAAAGCACTACAATCACTCTAGAGTGTGAATGGTGAAGGTGTGAGAGAAGATGCCCATAGCGCTCTAGTACAGTCAGTACCAAATGGCAAATGGGACATAAGTGGTGGTGCTTGGCTAATATGAGACTTCTGCCACCACTTATATATTCAAGTAATTCTAGCTTACATTAAATACTAAATTAACTACTCATGGTTTAAATTAGGAGGGATAGCCAGCACACTTACCTGGATAGTGGAGTATAAATTGTTTAGATAGAACACTAAAAAAAACACACAAACACATTTTTAAGGACAAGCTTTCACTGTCACAAACAGCTTCATCAGGTCAAGAGAGTAGAGTCTACTTATTAACCAAATAAATTGAAATCTTTAACAATAACATTGTATTTTCTTTTCATTATCTTGGAATCAGTATTCAAAAAATTAATGTTAGAATACAAATACAAGGTGGCCATAAAGTATGGACCTTGGCGAAGGCAAAAAAAAGCACATCAAACTTTGCATTATCATTAAGGGACAACACATGTCATTTATTAGCCTAAAATGTTTTATTTATTATTATGTTTTTATGTATTAAAAACATGTACATGCTAACCTTGACTTTCATCGCTTCACTCTTTTGTCTGTTTTAAATCATAACCATGTTTCCAAATTGTGTCGCTTTCTCATCACATTTCGTTAAATGTTGTATGGTAGTTTTTCCAAGAAATGACCATTATAATCTGAGCGGGGTTATTGACATCATTTTCCTGAAAAAAACCACGCTCGCTCATGTTAGCAAGAAATTCATCACCCCTCAGTCTTTGAATAGAAGTCTTTCATTGTGCACTCTTTTCATACTGTTCCCATCAATCTTATATTTATGACTAAACAAATTAATTCATACATCTTATTGTATTTGTGAGTGCATGTTCTATAGTTCTTATTTGTGTTCTAGAATACACTGTGCTGTACTATACTGAACTATACTGTAATTTACTCATAATGATTTCTAAATGTAGTGACAAAGTTAAAAGAACTCGTAAGGTTCTCACTTTCCAAGAAAAGATTTTAGGCGGCCATGATGCATTTGTAAGCCAAATAAAGGTTATGCTTCGACTTTCGTCAATGCTCTCTAAGGCATTGTATGGGCTTTCGTTAGACATTATTTTATTGAGAAATTTACTTCAATTCGATTTTTAATTCTTATAAAAGTTGATGCTGATACTTAAAATTAAAAAGAATGTGACCAAAATAATATTTCTAGCAAACAATATGAAATAGTAAATGCTTTTTTAATAAAAATGTGGTAAGTTTGGTAAAATAATGCATTTTAATAAATAAGATCAAAATTGACTTTAAACAATTTAACAAAGATAATTCTTTAACTAAATAGTAACTAAACTAGAGCTAGTTTTTTAGCTAAACGTATTCATTAATTCAAGTTTTAAATATCTTAAGTTTTAAAACACTTAATATAATTGTATATTCTTGATATTACATTTTTAATTCAACATAAACTATTATTTTTAGAAAGGGACCAGGTAAAAATAGTAAAAATAATCATTCAATTAGTTAGTAATCATATTAGCTATTTTAGTACCATTGCTTTGTTGTGGCAATACAAGTAAACATCTTCAATTAAGTATAATTCAAAATGGAGGACAATATTGAATAAATTTACCGGTTGAAAGTGGTTTTAAAGCTCTATTGTGTTATTAATGTGAAAACTGAAATTAATTTTTAACACTTTTTTAAGTTACCGAATGATTTATCATTGGAAATGCTAATATTATCTCAATTAAATAGACCATGTTTACTATTGAATTTTAAAAATAAATTATGATGTAAATCAAGTAGAAGCTTGAAAATGACGAGCCTACAAAACTTTCGATCTCGATCTTGAGCTTAAGTGACGAGCTCGGCTCGAAGCTCGGAATATGAGTACTCGCAGAGCCATACTAGTTGTCAGCAGTATTTGTATTCACCTAAGTGTGTTCTTACTTACTGTCTCTACCTAAGGTTTACATATTACTTATGTAAACACGCACATACATACATACATCACACCATTCTCTTACAGGGTAGGCAAGAAACTGTGAATATAGCTTATAAAAACGACTTTGTACTTGATCCATCTTCACTAACTTTCTCCACACCTCCCTATACTTGCATACTTCCTTTACTTCAACAACAGCCATACACCGAGTCATATATACTCTTTTATTCTTAAAACGCTTAAAGTTTCTCTTTTTCACATATTCATCTACAACATTTAGCCACGTTTTATATGGTCTATTACTTCCGTTTGATCCACACACTTTACCTTCATATATTTGTTTTGTCACTCGATCCATATTCATCCTCTCAATATGCCCAAACCACTGTAAAACACTTCTATCACATTGGCCTTTTGGATTCCCTTTCAAACCACACTCCTTCAGCATCCACTCATTACTGACAGTCCATACAAGTTTTCCCACATAACTTTCTTAGATAGCTCATTCCAACCGCATTCACCATGCTTTTGTGTTTCTCCTGAAAACCTCATGCTTCACATCCATAAAACAACGTTGGTGCTAACACACTTTAATATACTACCTCATTCTTTGCAATAGTCCACAAACATCCAACTACTCTCCGAGATGCCTTCCCCCGTCTGTCGATTTCACCATCCATTCCTCAATGTTTATATAAAATTCTGCCCAGATACACACAATCATTCACTTGTTCTAACAGTTTTCCATTTATACTAAGTTGACAATCATTTCCTGATCTGTCCTTATTTTGTAGACATTTATGCAAAATTCCATTGGGTCTGTCGCCACACTCAAACGATTTAATGCATTCTGCAAGTCACTTTCTTGTCAGCCATAAATATGGCATTATCTGCATATAACAGCACTCTTACTTTCACATTGTCCAATTGTATGCCAACCACGTCCTCACAAGCATCCCTCATACATTTATCCATGAAAACATTAAACAACTATGGACAAATAACACTTTTCAGGGGGGAGGGGTAAAAATTCATTTAAGGATAGTTTACAGAAGAGTAATTTTTACATATTCTAAATTTTTTGAAAGTGGCAAACGATTTTGTTTAAAATGTTGATCTAGGTAGTGAATGACATATATCATAATAAAAATGTATACTTGTTTTCGGGAACAAAATTATTTAAGGGTAATTATTTATTGAAAATTTGCATGTTGCATTTCACCATACATTATAAGCTTTTTGTTTTTCCTTATAGTTGTGGTGCACAATTTGGGAACCCCTGGTGTAGCTTATAAGATAGGATCATCATGTAGTTAGTCAAGGTAAGATTGATACCTGTCAGGGTGAATGGAGTGTACATATTCCCTGATGTTGCTCACTTTTCCCCAGGTGTAGACATTCGGTTCAAGAAAGGTGCAACTAAAAACCTAGGTTTATGAGGCCTTAAATAACATAGTATCGTATCATGTTTTTTTATCTTTTAAGATAACTCGAGATCGAGTGGCGTATGTGAGAGGACCGTTAATTTTTTTTAATTACCCTGGCGGTGATGTCCATCTTTAATCTTTATGTGTGGGAGAGAGAAAGATATATATCTGTTTCTCTCTCTCTGCGCGAGGCGCTGTCGTGTTGGACTTTGCACTCGCTGGCCTCTACGCTTCTCTGAAATACATGGGAAGTCCCACGTGTCCGTATGACCATTGGTTATGTACGAGTCAAAGTAGACACAGCCGTCGTCTATTCGTTCGAGTATGTTAGGTTTGTTCCGGGCGGTATCGGGTTAAGATGACGACATCGTGTGGGTCCTGGCTGTCGTTTTAGACTTGTTAGAAGGGGGAGGGCGAGAGTGTTTTTTTTCTTGGCGCTTGCTCGTAGGTGTGGAGGGGTTCGTTTACTGGAGAAAGGAAACGCGTGTGTTTGTTTTTTAATATACGTAGGGTTTATGAGCTGGTGTATATATATATTTTGGACAAGTACCGCCCGTCAGAAATGGTTTGAGATAGTAAAAAATATTTGATTATTATCTAACGGAGACGTGCATGTCATTTTATTTTGGGGGGAATAGAGGTTAAATATTTTTCGGTCGAGCTTTATGATCTGCGAGAGCCTTTAAGTAGGCGACGTATTATCTGCTGTTTTATTTATGTTAAAAAAATAAAAGAAATTAGTGGTGTCGTGGGGATTCGAACCACGGAACTTCGGTTCGTGGGCCCAGCACGCTAAACCTCAAACAACGGGGACCCTGTGCCTGTCGTGGCAGACGAAGTGTACATGATTACCCGCCTCGTTAGAGTGACGTTGCTTTGATTCTGAAGTGTATATCGAGATAAGGTTAGATATATCCGTACGGATCGTATCCTGTTTTTTTATCTTTTAAGATAACTCGAGATCGAGTAGCGTATGTGAGAGGACCGTTAATTTTTTTAAATTACCCTGGCAGTGATGTCCATCTTTAATCTTTATGTGTGGGAAAGAGAAAGATATCTATCTGTTCTCTCTCTGCGCGAGGCGTTGTCGTGTTGGACTTTGCACTCGCTGGCCTCTACGCTTCTCTGAAATCCATGGGAAGTCCCACGTGTCCGTGTGACCATTGGTTTTATTACGGGTATATTAGTCAAAGCCGTCGTCTATTCGTTCGAGTATGTTAGATTTGTTCCGGGCGGTATCGGGTTAGGATGACGACATCGTGTGTGTCCTGGCTGTCGTTTTAGACTTGTGAGAAGAGGGAGGGCGAAAGTGTTGTTTTTTTTTCAAGCCGCTGCGCGTAGGTGTGGAGGGGTTCGTTTCTTGGAGAAAGGAGACGCGTATGTTTGTTTTTTAATATATGTGAGGTTTATGAGCCGGTGTATATAAATTTCGGAGAAGTACCGCTCGTCAGAGACGGTTTTAGATTTTTTTAAATATTCGATTATTATCTAACGGAAACGTGCGTGTCATTTTAATTTGGGGGAATAGAGGTTAAATATTTTTCGGTCGAGTTTTATGATCTGCGAGACCGTTTAAGTAGGCGACGAGTTATCCGCTGTACTATTTATGTTAGAAAAATAAAAAATAAATTGTGGTGTCGCGGGGATTCGATTCGCGGGCCTTTGGTTAGTGGCTCCGGCGCGCTACCACCAAGACCATGGGGACTCTTTGGCTGTCTCGGCAGACGAAGGGTATATGATTACCCGCCTCGTTAGGGTGACGTGGCTTTGCTTCCGAAGTGTATATCGAGAAGAGTTTGGATATATACCTACGGATCGTATCCTGTTTTTTTATCTTTTAAGATACCTTGAGCTCGAGGTTCGTATATGAAGGCAACGTTTA
>CABFOW010008636.1:0-17171 GCA_902141385.1 Timema californicum | reverse complement strand
AGGAGCTATACAATGTAAGTAGAATCTTTGTAGTTTGGGCAGCATCGTGTCATTCCATAGTTTTATATCTTTGAAAACTCTCAATATAGATATCATTTTCAGCATAAACAACAAAATCACAAAATTTCTTCTGTAATGTTTAACTGCCCTTGTATTTGATAATAATACATATGACAGGTTTTCAATGTTAGTTGGTCACTTTTTAATTGCAAGCATAAGTTTTTTTTCCCACTCCTAATAGTCTTTAAAACTTCCACTGCCAATTGAAGGGATACATTTGATTTCAACTATGTCATCAGCACCAACCAAAGCATCAGGACTTGCACCCAAATAAGCTACGTCTTTATATATAAATAAACCACATGGTTCCGTTTTAACACCTTTAATCTTTTCGTATGTCTTTAGTGCATCCTTTTCGTGAAGACGCCCATATTGAATGGCTCCACTGTGGAGTTCCTTCCGAAAAAGAATGTTCTTCACCAAATTATGACAAGGTGTAGCTTCGAGACGCCGAACTACCGCACCAAAGCTTGAAGTGGTCAAGCCTTGCACCACGCCATTTTGCATTATCATGTTGACCCACTGTACTTCTCTCAAGGGCTTCTCGTTTTTCTATCGAATCGACTTCTTCTGCCATTTTCTTAAGAAGTTTTTCGATTTGATTAGTTAATTCATCTGAAGTCATGCCTGGCTCAATAGCTTCTGGTCCGTAATCAGAATCAAAAGGAGCTTTTTCCTTTTCTCTTGGAACCTTTATTTGAAAAAGTATACCTTTTGTTGAAATCAGATCTAATCTTTTCTCTGCGTGTACATAATTTCTTGAAACTTTTGCCGGAACTTTTTCCTGACATTTTTTTTTCCATGGACTCAAATGCCACACTGGAGCTAATAAAATAAAATTAACATGTTCATACTTTGACTACCAAAAACATCGTTCATTAATTTTTTGAAAAATAACTTATTCCAAATCCAATGAGAGTCAAATCCTAGCCCGTAAATAAATATAGTAGATAGAAATATACTGAGAACGTCTCCAAATTATATTTAGAGCCTATTTTATTTAAAATAGCTATGTTTGATATAAGTAGGAATGTTTATTTTTATGTATTATAATAGTGGATTAAAACTTCAGTGCACAGTAGTTTTCATATGAGCTATGAATATTAACACTTATTATTACAACATGTAATTCTCAAGAATGAAAATGCCGTAAAGAATGTAGGATAATAGTAAAGTAATTTACATGTTTTACTGCCTCAGCTAAATAAGGGCTAATGTCATAAAACTTTGTATTTGAAGAAGCGTGTGGGTTTTTATTTGAAAATAATGTATCACTAAAGTAATACTCTCATCGAAGTAAGGACCAACTATATTTATTCACACAGCAATTAAGACTTTGTGATTATTTTAGTTATTTAATATATTAAGATGTTTATATTTAACTACGCAAATTTTCGTAATTGGACATTGGCCCTTCTTATCCTAATGCACATGATATTAATGTTTCTTTGACTCAAGAAGGTCACAGATATTAGCTTAACCCTCCACTGCCGCCTGCATTCCGATACAGCAGGTTAGTCAACGCTTGCAAAAACTATACTAGCAGATAAATGGGTAATGATCATACTAACGGCACCTATTATCAACTAAAATTCTTACTAAAGTGTCGACTTGCGAGTCGTTAAGAGCTCAATATCGTCGTGATTATTGAAGCCAACCCAAATTTTAAAATACGTTTAAAAAGAAAAAGAAATTATTCATTGACTAATATGTTATAAACAAACACTATAGCTTAATTGTACAGATAAAATAAATAAATCTATTAATAATTTTTGTTTTCCCATTTAAAATGCATTGAAATGGAAACATTTTAACGAAAATATTTCAATAACTATTTTTAGCATGGTTTGAAAATTCCATAAGAATTATGAAAGATGCCCAGATATGTTACTAAAATAAATATAAAACAACAATGTTGAATTATTAGATTTGTTTTTAAACATTTTTTGTTTATAACCACGTATTTATGGGTAGGCTAGGCCTTAATGCAAATTGTTAAAATTATTTGAAAATATCACACATGCATCATAAACAAAAGAAAAAACATTCAAATATGGACAAACTATTTAAAATGGCGTGGGTAGTAAATAATATTGAGATTTTTGCATTCTTAGAGCAAAAACCATAATATTAGGACTATTCTCACTGAAAAATGTATATTCGACAGCCAGTTTGTGATGTCAGTAGTAACAAACCCTCACACTGTGAGGAACACTATCGGCCGCTGAATGAAGGAAATGGCTTCGAAAGAGATATACAACAACCGGGTTGCAGACTGGGTTGCAGACTCAAATTAAAAATAAACGATATTTTGTTTTTAAAATTACTACACTTGTGCTGTTAAAAAGAACTGTTCATGTTAAAAGGTATTAAAATATCGAGAGAGTGAAATAATAATAGTTTACATTATCTCCGTAAGTTAATTTTTAATTAAAATATATATATTTTAAAATATGACCCTTGCTTAAGATTATTGTTAAAACATTTTTTTTAAATTCTAAACTATTCAGGAAATAGAAAAAGAAACAATCTTCTCAAACAGAGATATACAATTTTTGAAAACCATTTTTTGGGCGTAATTATGTAAGAAAAATCATGAGAATTAGTTTAAAAAAAGTTGAAATTCATTAATTTATTTCTTTTTTATGATTGGATTTACAAAAACCAAATTAATTTTATTGAAACAAACACCCTTTATTTAAATATGAGAAAAATTTTGGTACAAACCTATTAAATAAATAGTTACCATAAGATTTAAGGTTGTTAGTAGTACACGTTTTGTTAAGACATTTGTGGGAGTACCCCCACACACAATTAACACAAACTTTGGATAACTTCTTAATTGATTTGTGAAGGCAGAGTATAAGTATTAATAATTTTGGACTCCTTCCTTTCTCCCACCAAACTGGCCATCCAATAACCATTTAGATTATTTAACAAAGGAATAATACCTTTTTGAATAATTTTTTTTTGTATTTAGTTTAGACTTATTGTACATCTGGGCAGTTTCTCATTTCTCAGCACTATCTTTTCTTAGATATGTTTGCTTGTTCAACTGGGCAGTTTCATTTGAAACAGTATCTATACTTTACTAATATTGATATTTTCCTTTCGATACTAGTCCACACTTTAGTAAAATACATGGTTTTAAATACACCTTTTCCTTTTACAAATAGTTATTTTAGTTGATAATAGGTGCCGTTAGTATGATCATTACCCATTTATCAGTAGTATCGTTTTTCAAGCATTGGCTAACCTGCTGTATCTGAATTCAGACGGCAGTGGAGTGCTAAGCTAATCTCTGTGACCACCTTGAGTCAAAGAAACATTAATACCATGTGCAATGGGATAAGAAGGGCCAATGTCCAATTATGAAGATTTGCGTAGTTAAATNAGTCAAAGAAACATTAATACCATGTGCAATGGGATAAGAAGGGCCAATGTCCAATTATGAAGATTTGCGTAGTTAAATATAAGCATCTTGATATATTAAGTAACTAAAATAATCACAAAATCTTAACTGCTGTGTGAATAAATATAGTTGGTCCTTACTTACTTCGATGAGAGTATTACTTTAGTGATACATTATTTTCAAAGAAAAACCACATGCTTCTCCATACACAAAGTTTTATGACATTAGCCCTTATTTTCCTGAGTCAGTAAAACATGTAAAATGCTTCACTCGCATCCTAGATTTATGGTTTTCTCATTCTTGAGCACTATACGTTGTAATAATAAGTGTTAATAATATTCAAAGTATAAGAAAACTACTGTACATTGAATTTTTAATCCAATATTGTAATAAATACAAACAAACATTCCTGCTCATATCAAACATAATTATTTTAAATAAAATTTGGTCTAAATGTAATTTGGAGACGTCAGTATGTTTTTATCAACTCTATTTATTTGACGGTCTAGGATTTGACTTTGGAATAAGTTATTTTAAAAAAAAATTAACGAAGTTTTTTGTACTCAAAGTGTAATTATGTTAATTTTATTAGCTTGTTAAATGTGATTACTTTTAATTTGAATCTGTTAAATTCTCGCAGTTTGTGCGCTATTTTCAGAAGAAGTGTAGCGAATCCCGAACAATAATTACGTACGATGATTAGTTTTATATAAATAATAAAATGTGACTTTTGCTTTCGAACAAGATCCAATGGATTGTGTGAATTTTGAGGTGGAAAAGTATTTACACAATATAATTTTATTTCCTTGTGAATAACAAGTTTGTGAAGCATAGGTCGATGGAAGAAAGGTGCGCACAAAGAAACTCAACAATATAATTGATTATTTAAATGCTTGTCGTAAAGGGCAAGTTTTGTTTAATGGTATCATATTACTTGCGTTTAGGCTATCTGTATCTACTAATTTAAGTACAACGGATGAGTAGCGATACTATTGTAGAAATAAATATCAAAATTAAGATACAAATAAATATTTCTATATAACAATGTAGCGATTATTCTGATGTTTCAAATTCTTTTTCTAAAAAAGCTCTTAGCTGAAAGTAAATGTTACTAACATTTGTAACGCACTTATAGTATGTCCAAAATTCTCTTGTGCCTTGGCCGAGTTCGTATCACGCTAGTACTAAGTAATTTCAACTTTACAGGAAATCGAACTAGCAAAGTTACTGGAGCTGATTATGTTAATGAACTTTTGTGTTCCCTATGACACAAAGTAGGTACGTAGTTTATACCCAACCGCTTCTGTGGCATAGTGGTAAGATTTACCAGCTTCAGATCCCGAATTACCGGGTTCGATCCCCCAGTGCTTCCAATTGTCTGCGAAGCAGTAGGTCTGAAACGGAACCAAAATCAACCTCGTGAGGGCAAATGAGGAGCTACTTGAATGAATACGTATCATTTCAGTCTAGAAAACTGAGATAGAAAGCTAAAGAGTTCGTTGTGATGACCACATGGCACCCTCAGCCCGAAAATGTTGGCACTATCTTCACCAACATATGGCAGCCTCTCAATTGGTATAGCCTGCTTGAAGGCTGACACACTGGAGATATTACTAAAGTTAAAATCTACCAATAGGATGAAAAATTATTTCCAAAAACATTTATTTCTGGAAAACTGTGTAAATCCTTATAGATGTTTGAAAACTGTAAACACCGTATTAAATAACAGATACTTACTTCAGTGGCCGAGTGATCTAATATGTCACTTCAGTGTTAAATTGGCCTGCTGATAGTGGAGCGCTTGGGGTTCAAATCCTGGTTGGGTCTACTGAGGGTAGTTTTTCTTAAATTGTTTCCCCATCTCCCAAAATAAAAATGCTGTTAGATAACCTCTCAAATGCTTCCTTCCTCATTACTACCCAATTAGATTATCATATATGCGTATAACATGAACAGGTTGTATAACGCGGTGATATCAGCAATAAAAATAACATATATTTTTAGTCAAAATTGTTCTAGTCTTCGAAATGAAACTGCTTTTTAAATATTTTATTGCCTCTTTAGCTTTTAAAGTTTAAAAATTAATCAAAGCACAGTGGCTAAATTTAGCACATTAAATTTTAGTTATTTTTTATTTTACCTGCTTACTAATAAACTCAAATAAATGGTACGACAAAATAGTAAGAGACACACTCTCCCGTATAGGTTATTATAGTTAGTGACAAAAGCTTCAAAGATGAGTTATCTGTAATTTTACCTTAAATAATTTTTTCTCTGAAAAATAAGTATACAGTATTATTTATCAATACCCTCCCCAGAAATTCATTTGGAAAAAAATAGTTCAAGACTTTTTTTTAAAAAAAAGGTGATTTATAAAGCCATGACATGAGTGCGTTTCTACTCTGTTCAATAATATGACCCGGATGTTAGGGCTTGTATCTATGGCCCATAGTTTGTATTGCAAGGGGCCATCCTTAAATTACGTAAGGCTTTTTTTATATGAGTTTAGATCCTCCCTCCCTCACGAAGGTGATCAGTAGAAATTTCGTAAACTCCCTCCCACCTCTCTAGCTTACGTAAGTTTTAAAGATTTGATAAATCATGTTATTTTAATCGTCAAGTTATTTTTAGACATGAGGATGGGTAATATCCCACTTTGGTTGCCACATGGTTTAGGGCGTCACTATCGCAATAGACTAGTCTGCCAATGACTGGGAGATCGTGGCTCAATCATGATCGGGTGATATTTCCTAAATATTTTCCCACTCTCTCCACGCGAATGCGGGTACACTTCCTCTATATTGAAACGTATTCATCCCTAACCTTCTAGCATAATTACTTCATACCTAAACAGGAATAGTTATTGAAATGTACCCACATTTGCGTGGGAGAGTAGAAGGAAACGATTGAATACGATCCCCCCAAAATACCCTCAGCAGGGATTTGAACCCCCAGATAGAAGCGTCTAGCTGACTGGGATGGATAGGCTAATTTTTCTGCTCGAGAGTGTAATTGTATCTTAACGTTTTTTCTCCCCACGTTTTGTCCAACTTGGTCGCCTACACACCTTACTGTCCGGCACTACACTTCTTATCTCTATCAGTTCAAGAAAAGTTTGCTTGTGGCCTTTACTGATTACTGGTCAGCCAGCCTCCAATTGTTTATTAAACAAACCATTAATGCTGCCAACCTGATGGCTGGAATTTTCCAGTTTGTGTAACGTTAGCAGCACCATCTATTTTGAGAGTTGAAAGCTCAACACACCGCCAGCAGGGTAGGCGGAACCTTAATAGACTACAACTTTTCCAAAAACCTTCTAACTAATAAGGTATTTTTAACTTCATATCATACTAAACCAGCGTACTGTTGACAAACACCTTTTTAGTCACCCTGCAGATTGTTTCTGGGAAACAACTGAAGATAAAAGTGCAAGGAAAATGACGACAGAAAATAGTGATATTATCAGTAGGGCCTATTGTATTTAGCTGTGGTTTGTGAAGCCTCGTTTATATTGTAACAAAAATATGTTGACCAACACGATCCCAACAAGTTTTGTTACAATATAAACACATTCCCAACTTTTTAGCGATGTTGGCCAACATGTTGGTGTTGGGAGAGCCGATCAGAGCCAACAAGTTGTGTTGTCGTGTATTATTAAATGTATATAATAGCGACGTATGAAATAAATAACGGTCATGCATATAAACTTAAATGATGGGTTTGAGTAGATCCTTAATTATTATTATTATATGATTATAAGTGAGAGAGAAAGTGGGTGTGTGTGTGTTTGTGTGTGAGTGTAAGTATGAGAGATAGTATGGGTGGGAGAGTACCTGATAAAGTTTGTGAGGGAATGTGTGTAAGAAAGAGAGAAAATATGAGAGTGTGTGAGAGAAAGTTTGAGAGAAAGCGAATGAGTTTAAATAAAGAGAGTTTAAGAGCGAGTGTGATAAATAAAGTGTGAAAGATTGTTTAATAGTGTGCATGAGTGGAGAGAGTATGTGAGAGATTAAAAAAAAAAAGTCTGAGACAAAGTGTGAGAAGATGTGTGAAAGAGTGAGAAAGAAAGTGTGTGTGTGAGAGAGAAAGTGTCAAAGAGAGAAAGTGAAAATATAGATGTGGTACACAAAAGATTACTTTGAAATATCGTCCCCTCAAAATTAAGTAGCAGCATGGAAATATAACTGAACTTACTGAATTTGCATTGTATTACTATTGAATAGAATGAATATCATAACCCATTATTTGAAAAATAAAAAACCCCAGCAAAATCCATATTTACATAATTAATATGGTTATTTTTAATCATATTTCAAGGTCATTTTATAGTTTTTGATCTTATAATAAATATTTAAACATATTTAAAAACATTGTATCGTTTATATATTTGTATAGCTAATGCGCGAAACAAAATGTATACAATATTTTTTATAAAACTGACAACTTAACCTTTTAATTTGCGAGTTATGATCGATATTATTGATTTAAATACGAATTAATGATAGCAACATTCCAATGAATGCTCCCCGAGTCCTGGCAATCTCAATCTAGATGTGTTTTGACCAACATCTAAAGTGAAATCAGCATCCAAAGAGAAATATTTTATTTGCAGATTGAAAGATGTGATGACTGTTCGGACCAACAATAAGGAATCATCTATTATTTTTCAACCAAAGATATATATTTTATTTAGAGATTTACAGCCATGCAGCAAATAACTGTTTCTATGGTGGAAACAATCTGTGAAAATTGGGTATTAGTGGGAAAATAATATTTTTCCCGACGTCCTGGGCTCCTAACCGTTAAAATTAGTGCTCGTTTGTCAAAATTTGTTCAACTATTTCCTCGTAATTTCTATAACTGGGAACGGGTATACCAAATTATATATAAGATAAGTATGCTCCTGAACCTAGGGACATCCAAGGATTTTCGTTTAAATAATGAATTTCAATATTTTGTTTTCCTTTTGTAATTATTTAAGATGGTTTTAATTGTTTGTATATTTAAAAAAATGGGTGACTTGTTTAGTTGCTTAGGTGCTTAAAAAAATTAGTATACATTTACTTTTTAACCTTTATACTACTTTTAATCTTAAGTTATTCTCCCAGGTAAAGCCAGATACTTACTTGATGGTGTAGTAGGCATACTTTGTCAGCAGACTTCCCAGGTACTTTGACTGTTCTGTTTCCAATTTTAATTTTCAGTGGCTCTTCATTTTTTGAAATCACCATCACTCTTGACTCAATGTTGATCTCCGTACATAATCAACTATCTTCACCTTATTTCTACCAGCTAGTTCGTCATTTTTTGCAACTAATTTATTTTTGGCCCGCAATTCTAGATCATAAGCGTATGTTATTGTATTGATGACACGTCCTTTCCTTAAATTGCATCGTTCCTCTCTAGGGCTTCCCTGACCAACCACTCTCTATACAAGTTGAACAGACTGGGTAACAAACAACATCCCTTTCTCACTCCCCTTCCTATCTCTACGCTGTTGGTCTCTCCATCATTCAACCTCACCTTAATCCACTGTCTCAGATATAGATTTGCAATCAGCGTTCTGTCCTTTTATTTGATGCCGATCTTGTTGAGTATTGCTATCAGTTTCTTTCACTTCACATATCGAACGCCTTTTGATAATAGAATAAATCAATGTAGACTTCTTCCTTGAATTTCAGCACCCTCTTTGAAATTATTTTCAACATCTCAATGGCATCTCTGATTCTTTTTCCTTTTCTGAATTCAAATTGGTCTTCTTCCATTACACTCTTGCTCAAGTCGCCTGTTGATTATTCTTGCCGCGATCTTCCCCACATGAGATATGAGGCTGATGATCCGGTGGTTACTGCATTTCTTTGATTGTTTCTTCTTTAGAGCCACCATGGTTATGTCTAGAAAGTCCTTGAGTCATTCTTATGTTGCGTGGATCCTATTTATAAGTTTCACTAAACAAGGATCAATACTAGTTTTATTAATATAGATGGTATGCCTACTAATAAATCCAAATATTATTTTGACTTGTTCTGGACTTCAATCAACTCATTTTTGTTCGCCATAAAATAATCAGTGTTCTACCCCAGACCTTTCGAACATGTACGCTGCTCGGTTGATTCTATCGACCACCCGGCTAAAACAAAGGTTTGTTGCACAACTCATTAAATGTAACAAATTATTACACTTCCCCAGCCCACCTGCATAATAATGCCCACTCGGCTAGCAACATTTTCTGGGAAGAGCACTGGATAGTTTGAAAAGTTTCAAAAAAATTACATTTGGCCACGATAAGTGAAAAAGTAAGAGTTCGCTTCTGCTTTACCGTCTTAAAAATAGTGCGGTTGGAAACCCAATCTGGCGTCTATGCCTGTCTTGCACGGTGCGAGTTGATTTGTCAGTTAATAGAGCAAGAAGTTGAGGGTCAGCTAAAGCTTCGTTTAACAAGTCAGCGTAGCTAAGCTTAGTTTACATTTTGAAAACCACTGGCTTTCTTATAGACAAGATAGTACTTGAAATGTATTTAAATAATATAACGGGGACTACATACATCAGACAACATTTTAAATAAAGAGAGCATTGAGCCAGGCCTACTCTACTGCATAGAAAAGTACTGTACAATATGTATTTATTTATCCTTACCTGTCCTGATACCAAGTATGTAACATAGGACATATTTCTACTTACAATGTTTTGTCTACTTCAATTTATTTGTGTAATTTTACAATTTTAGAGGATGTAAAATAACACTTAAACTAGTTGTCCTACATTTGTACTTTATAATTCTCTATCCTATTAGTTGGTCCGCCCCGTTAACCTGCCCCACTGGGTGTCCTGCCGCCCTCTGGATCAAATAGTCTCCAGATCGTCGGAAGTCCTAGCGGGGGTGAGCATCCCCGTACCCACCACCTGGGAAGGCGCCCTATCGGAGATTTCGCTCCACCTACTTTCTATTGGAACCACCACCTATATGGACCAAATACTAACTTAACCTAATGATAATAAAGCAATAATTATAACCAACTTAACCTAAATACGTAACATTCTTATGTGGCTGCAGGGTTTTCATTTGTTGTGACCAGTCACATCTTTCGTACTGAAGTCTGAAGATAGTACTATAAAAACGCCACGTTAAAATTTCTGTTTAAGCTCAAGCGAACGTATTATTGAGTTTTTTTTAGAGTATTGGGCGTGTAGACGGTACCATATAGCTCGAGTGTAGCCGAGGCTTATCGGCCGGTACCGAAGAACTGTAGCAGACCGAACACTTCCAAGTCAGATATCATTCTTCCTTTCACCAAGCACTGAGGTGAGGTAAGATCTCGCATTTCAAAGACTGAGCCGCTGTTCGTCTCGTCTTTCAAAGCCTGGTGGGGAGTAGGTTGGTTACATTAAGTTGGCCCAGATAGAAACACCTTTGGTTTTGACGGTGCGTGCAACTTATGTTTCAGAGATAGTCCAGGTAAGATAGCAGAAAAACATTCATTTCTTAAAATAAACTAACCATCCACTTTATCAACGTGGTAATTAGGAGAAAAATCGTAGAAATTGAGTGTATATACTTTGTACAAAATGGCTTGTAGCTTTTATGTTAAAAAAATAAAATTAAAATGCCGAAAACTGGTATTTTCACTTTTAAGTTGTGAAAAAAAATAATCGAAAAACAAAAAATAGCTCGCGATAGCACTCAAAAATACAAAAAAATTAGCTCTGGTCGATTGAAATCGGTTCCCAACTTTTGTTAATAAAAAATCAAAATCGTGAAAAACTGCCATTTTTTGCCATTTAATTACTGGAGTTGTAATTGTCGCAGGAACTTATTTCGGGGCTTAAATTCTATCTTTTATTGGTTTCTATCTACAATAAAAATTTCGTGCAAAAATAATCATAATCTTTTGCTGAAATCATGAGTATGTAAAAACAGGTGTCCCCGAAAAACGATTTGGAAGCGGCCAATAATGGTCATAGAGTGATTTTTCAAAGTGCTATTTGTTCGTGAAGAGTTTATCTACAACTCCCATATAATGAAATGTAAGCAGGGTCCGATTTAATACCTAAAAATGGAGAATAGTGGATGGTTAATTTATTTTAAGAAAAAAAAAGAAGCTATCTTACCTGGACTAAGAGGTGGTCGCTAACAATCGTTGTATATACCCTGGCCGAGAAGTGATAGCTTACCAGTCACTAGGTGTATACTGGCCGAGGCGTGATGGCTTACAGTAGCTGGATATTCCCTGGTAGAAGAGTGATGGCTTACAGTCACTAGGTATAGACTAGCAGAAGAGTTGTGGCTTACAGTCAGTAACTATATCCTGGCAGAAGAATGATGGCTTACAGTCACTAGGTATATCCTGTCAGAAGAGAGATGGCTTACAGTCAGTAGCTATATCCTGGCAGAAGAATGATGGCTTACAGTCACTAGGTATAGACTGGCAGAAGAGTGGTGGCTTACAGTCAGTAACTATATCCTGGCAGAAGAATGATGGCTTACAGTCAGTAACTATATCCTGGCAGAAGAATGATGGCTTACAGTCAGTAGCTATATCCTGGCAGAAGAATGATGGCTTACAGTCACTAGGTATATCCTGTCAGAAGAGTGGTGGCTTACAGTCAGTAGCTATATCCTGGCAGAAGAATGATGGCTTACAGTCAGTAGCTATATCCTGGCAGAAGAATGATGGCTCATAGTCACTAGGTATATCCTGTCAGAAGAGTGATGGCTTACAGTCAGTAGCTATATCCTGGCAGAAGAATGATGGTTCACAGTCATTATGCGCTTATACTAATGTCCGATGTGTAAAACAATTGAATATATGGGTATGGCGTTCATTACGTGAACGGTATGTACACGTTACATAGGTACTGTACATATTTAAAAAAAATCTTTAGTTAATAATAGCATGATTGTGTGTTTAGTCTCTTTTTTAATTAAAAAATATAAATGTTTAAACTTGATTTATCAAATACTTCGTAAATCCAATCAAACTAAAAATGATTTTTGAGACACATTTGGTTTAATGGTAAAATAGAGAATACCTAACAGAATAATAGAAATATTTTTTTTTTTTGGGAAAAAGACCGCAAGGGAGACAAAGTGGGAGGATTAGATTACAAAAAGTGTGCTAGTGAGAGGAGAAGTTTGCAAGCAAATAAAGGAGGAAGAATAGCGGAAGGATGGAGGAAGATTGAGGCATTTTAATAAACTGACGTGACAACAGATTTGAAACAGATGATGATGATTTGGTCCGATCATTTAAAACGTAATATTATAAACTAAATATATTTGCATAGCTCTTATTTTGGCTAATTAAATCATGGGAATATAGCTTATAAATATAATATTATAAATACATGAATGAAGGTCTTAAAAGAAAGGATATTATGTAAAAACATGACAATTGATTAATTGTTATTAAATAAAATAGTTTTTAGATGCTGTATCCCCTGAGAAATGGATCATTATGATTCACGCACGCACACCTCTCTGATGTCATGTTTTAGTAGCCGAAATTTGTATATATGAGCGACAATAATTAATAGTAACAAGCTCTCCTTGTAAAACCTAAAAAATAAAAAAAATAAACTATTAAATTATTGTTTCCTGATATAAAATCCTATATACCACCCATGTAATATCCGGTGGATTTTTTTTAACAAGCGGCTTATGTTTATTCCTACTAGTGACATCAAACGCATTTTTACGTTATTAGCAACAAAGTATAAGAATAAACGAGGAAATAAATTAATAAAGGTAGTTTACCAGCATTCGTCTGTAGAGAAGTTAATAATAAACACGCTCGGCTAAAAAACTAGTTTCAAACTTATATATACATCAATAGTAATGCGAATAGTTGATTAAATTACTGCGAAGTGACTTTTTTTTTGTGAGATTGTTAAATTTGAAAGAAAATTCTGGGCTTTTATTAAATATTTATTATTGTTAAATATAACTTGTATTCATTAAAATACCTCACATCAAAGAAAGTATGGGGGATTTTCCTCCCATTACGAACCCCCTCTCCTTCCTAGGTATTTTAAAATGCTATGTGGGATGATGCTTATATTGAAGTTAATCTACTTCATGCCACAGTTATAATTGTACGTTTACCAGGTTCAATAATATTGACACGATGGGGGGGAGGGGCGGGAATGGTGTTACTACATCCTGTAAATATATAAAATAATATTAGGTTTTTATAATTAACTATGTTTAATTTCAATGTTTAAGTATCTCTTAAACTTATATTACTACACAATTTTTCCCTATTTAAGTAATACCTCAATGATTAACGTATTAATTATATGCTAGGTAATGTGAGAGATATATTCCTTTTCAGTACTGTAGGCATGCCTTTCAAGGTTGTGACACATTTTCTCCTGCCAAAAGTCGCCCGCCATCTGTTTCGATTTTATCAATATTAATATATTTTTTTTGCATACACTACAAAATAGCAAGATCAATACTAAAAGAAAGTTAATGTTAATTTTCAAGGTTGTGACACATTTTCTCCTGCCAAAAGTCGCCCGCCATCTGTTTCGATTTTATCAATATTAAGATATTATTTTTGCATACACTACAAAATAGCAAGATCAATACTAAAAGAAAGTTAATGTTAATGAAGCTCCCACAAATTCGATCTCATCACTATTGGTCGGGTAAGCTCTCAATAAATATGTACAACTATATCATTATGATATGTTCTCAGGTAGAAGACCTGAAGTTGTATCAAATTAAATTTGCTGGTAAATGACAACCAATACACGGGAATCTAAACTGAGAACCTCGGCTATCGGCCTTCGTGCTAATGCTTTATCACTTAGCCGGATACGTCTCGTTCCCAGAATGGGGATGGGCTGACAGCAATGGCTCCGGAACTACTATTAGTCTTGCATTGGTGCGGGGTAAAATATCCCAATCTTGTCCATGGGGCTCCAGGAAATGGGGGGCCTTTAGTTTGAAGAGAGAGAAAAAAAATGTAGCTAGCTATACAATTAAAGTTTGACAGACAAGTAGAGAGATAACTCCAGATAAGCAAATAAATAATTTTTATTATTATTATTATTATTATTATTATTATTATTATTATTAGCACCACGTCTTACTACCCATTCGGGTTTATAAGCACTTACACTAATGTGTAATGGTAGGGTGATTGTGAGATGAAATGGAGGACCTACAGCTTAATGTGGAATCCGAACCACGGTGAAGGCCTGGATTCCACACATTCACAAGTTGTGATTAATACACGTCTTATCAGAGGTGAAGGAAGGGTTTGGCAATGAGATAAATCTGTGCCGGGATCGAGGATTGAACCCTGGACCCCCAACACAGAAGTCTGACACCTCATCTCTAGACCACCAGGTCACCTAAAATAAGTTTTAATTGGGACTTTGGTTAACAGGGGAAAGGGACAGAAAAAACTTAATGATGTGAGGCGGAAAATTGAAATTTGCCAGGAATTTAGAGGGCTTACTTCATTAATAAAATAAGTGTTAAATACTGTATTTACTATTTAGAAAAGGATCTAAATGTGGTTCTGGGGGTTCGGGGAATATTAGCTTAAAATTTCTCCAAAATAATTATAAACTCTTCTTTTCGGCATGAAGGAAAAGTTAAGCTGGCCAAGTTAGTAAAAGGACCACTTCAAAATAACGATAAAACCTGGAAAGTTTAGAATTTAAAAAAGTGGGTGGAAAATGGCTAATATAAAAAAACAAATGTGTCAATATTGTAGAACATTTTAATTGTGTAGGGACAGACAAAAAAAATCTAAAAGTAGACGGTTACAAAAACTAAAGATTACATAAACTAAAGACTATCTTGAAGGGGGTCCATTATCTTTGCAATAACAAAGCTAAAATCAAAGAATAAACTAGCGCCTTACTAGCAGCTACATACCAATTAAAAATATAAACAAGTTATTGTGGCACGTGAACCATGATGCTATTTAGAAAACGTGGATGTTTACCATTCAACACGTTTCTGTAACAGAAGATATTTTTTATTTAAGCTCATTGGTGAATATTGTGATTCTCTTCTATCCAAAATATTTCTGTAACAATGTCTATTAGTTTGCTTATCTTATTTTATGACCGTGCTCAGGTAAATATTGAGTTGTTAATAAGCTGCGTTTGTTCATGCACCCAATTTGTGAACAAGGTAATATTTTGTCTCAATTATTTATTCTATTTATTAATTAGCATGATTGGTTTGTGATTGCCATCTCAGGATTGCACATCGAGGAACTATTAAAAAGTGGGCAGCCAGATTTTGAACTTAATTTGAAGTAGATTGAATGCTGTTTAACCGTTCTATTAAAATTGTCTAAGACATAGAATGTTTATGTAAATAATCAATTTTCAAGTTTAATAATTTTATCCATCCCACCAGATGTTCGTTGGAAACTAATTATGTTTTAAGTGTGTGTAAGTGTAGGCCCCAATTATTATATTTAAAAGTACATTCAATTTCATGAAACTATAATAAGTACATGGGAATCGAACCGGCACCATTATCTTTGTGGGGCAATTATTTAAGCTATATTTAGTCATATAATATCCTGATAAGTTCTTATATATTTAAGTAGGTGACTGAGCCAATATAGTTTACAGCTGTTGAGATTACATAAGAGTACAGTATTATATTATACCTCTATAAAGCCACATGGCTGACTCAATCACTTACAATAATGTTTACCCCCTTCAAGATGAGCTAGAAACTTGAAATTTTTCAAACTTATAGCGTCTAGCCTGTAACTGACGGGAAAATTTTTAAAAAATGTAAAAAATTGTTAACCCCCGAAAAACTTCAAAATGGCGGAGCAACTTTAAAGTATGTGCAGACCTTTCTTTGGAGGTCTCTTATTATTTTCCATCCACTTGCAAAGAAAACTCAGGGTTTGGGGGCGGATATCGCATTTAACCTATTGCCGTTTACAGACGGGTGCCAGTTTAGATCTCATCGGGATACTCTTTTGGTTTTACAATTTAACTAGGAAACACATCACTTAAAAAAAGTTTTTGTAAAATAATAACACAACATGCCAAACGATAAGAAGCAATTTTGTTGTCCCCTTAGTATGTTTATTAGAGGGATTACTAATTACTACCTGCATCGGTGAGCACGTGGTCTCCATGGTGTGAGCCCTCAAGAAATCTATACAGACCGAGTAACTCCTTTTAACTGTCCTCACGAGGATGAGTTGACCCCGTTTCAGATCCACTGTTTTACAGAAAGATTTTGAAAGTGTCAGGGATCGATTCCGGGACATCTGGATCTGTGTTTTTCTTTGAAAGTGTTCGTCATTTTCTAAATTCTAGTAGTGTCCAACCCAGTGGTTCTCAAACCCTGTCCTGCAGTTGAAGCCATAGGGAATAACCACATATTCTGTGAAATAGCTCTCTCTTATAACTTAATCAGCCAGCCGGGATTCGAGTCTTGACCTCCCCGTCACCGACAAACCAGACTAGACGAGCTTGATGTTTAGTTCGTGTGCCTATCGATGGGAGTTGAATAATATTGCTGATAAGTGTGTCTAATTAAGAAATCCCGTGACTGCTCTACATACAATTATTTGGCAACTGATTATTTTATTACAAACTGGGTTTCCCATACGGAAAAAAAAGTATTGAAATTTTAAAAAGGCATATTCTTCATTTATTGGATAACGTTTGAATACATGAACGAGTTCCACCATGGAGTAAA
>CABFOW010008635.1:0-17173 GCA_902141385.1 Timema californicum | reverse complement strand
TAATGTCTACTAAATAAAACTATTGTCAAATTGAAATGTTCAGTTTTCTAATTTACTTAGTTTAGCAGTATTTAGTTGCAAAGGACTGAGCATCTACACGCCATGACCCAAAACAAGACACTCACCAACCTCTTCCAGGAAAAAAAGAAACAGGTTTTATGAACAAGCAGCAAATCATGAAAATCCCATTATAAAATCATTAAGGAACTACGACCCGCAAGAATAAAGGTCATACAAACGACCAAGACTAGAGTAGAAAGGTAAACGGTAGCACAGTAACACGGTAATACGGTAACAAGGTAAAATGGTAACATGGTTAAAATGTAACACGGTAAATTCATCCACTCCTTTCACCATCATTCCATGAGGATAAAGGCTAGCGACTGCTGACTGTAACTCACAAAACAAATCAGCCCTTTCTCAGGTGACCTAGCTTAGCGTTTCTGTCAAGGTGAATATTCTGAGTTGGGCAACAGACAACGATAACCATGTGTTTTGTACATCTAATTTAAAGGTACAAAGTCATGCAATGTTAAATCTCATGCAACGAGGATAAGGGTCTGTGAAAACAACCTGTAACTTGCATAACAAATCAGCCAAAGCTTCCTCTACTTGTCGATGACTCTATTGACAGGTTGAGAAGTATAGGAAACAGGGGAAACCCCCCAAAAAAACACTTGTCATGCTCTCATTTTTGTGTGTTCAATCTCCCCTCGAATATAAGACAAGTTTCGCAACGCTAGTTATTCGAAGCTACCAGTAGCTCCTCCTTACCTCAGAACACCACCTTCATATATAACTGAGAGCGAGGAAATTTGGACAGCAGTTAACTGAAAGGGAGCGAAGATAAAGTTTTTCTCCATAAGACCTGCTGTTTTCTCAGCAATGATATTGGGTGAAACAAGGAAGAACCTACTTATGTGGCCGCATGGTCTAAGGTGCCACTCTCACACTAGACTAAACTGCTAATGACGGAGATCGTGGTTCGGTCCAGTCGGGTTTAATGAAGGTGATTTTTCCTAAATGGTTTCAAATTATTGTTGTCCAGGGGTATCATTTTTATAAATTTAAATAAAGTAAAACTTTGTGGTGGATATTTGCAGAACTGCCACCTGTCACCAAGCTGGATGCCTTCTCTAGAACACCTGCTAGAAAACATCTCACTAGACACTACGCATAAGGACTTCCGCACCTGGCTTACATCTACACCCTCGCCCCACTTCCCCGTGGCCATCCTGCAGAACGGAAGCAAGATGACAGTAGAGCCTCCTAAAGGAATTAAGGTATAAAAATACATCTTATCTCTTGAGTATAGCATCACATGAGCTTAAGAATGGCCGAAAGAGGAAATGGAGCATTTCAAAGTAGGCTTACTGAATATATAATACTTTCTATCGCTTGAGTATAGCATCATATGAGCTTAAGAACGGCAGAAAGAGGCAATGGAGCCTTAGAAAGGAATTACAGTACTTGCACCTAGCATCACACGAGATTCCGGATTGTGGCTGATTGGCCGTAGAGTTTTCCAATGATAGTGCCACATAGGCATAGTAGGTCTACTTACTTCATACTGCATCCGCTTGGAAATCTCACGTAGCACATACTGTCCACAAGGCACCGTAGAGCATGTTCCTTCAAACCATTAACATTAAGAACCAACTCTAAAGTCTGGCCTTAAATTAGGTGCTAAACAGACACATAGAGCAACACGGCTACTGATTACTCTAGATAAACACGCTGTGTCCTCTTGCTAGCACATATACTCATGGTTATATAATACAAAAGTTGTTGAAACACCTTATCGTCTTGAACCCCGTAATTTTTATTCCATGAATGAAGACCTCTGAGAGTTCGATAAATAGAGTAAGGGAATTTATCTTTGAGTGCATGAACGCTTTGTTAAAGAGAATATTTTTAGCTGACACGAACGTTGAGGAGATACAAGGAGACATCGGGAGCATATTCTTGACAAACTGTGAATCCTGCTCCTCAGTTTACGAAATTACATTTATATAGGTTAATATTTCCTCAAACTGGTCATAATAATACAAATGCTCAGAGTCAAGGTAGGTCTTAAGGCAATGTGAGTGCCCACTTACAAACAAATATCAACCAAGGCGTAACAAGAAAGGGAGAGCCATATGTGGAATTTTGAAGCATTAAGAATATAAAAAACCAACAAAAAAAAGTTAAATAAATTTATTTGTTAAATTACACTAAGGCCGCATAGTTCTCAAACATAGTGCTGCGTGAACAAGATTTGAACTAGGAACCATAATAAATATTGACATTTTTTACTTTATCTGATTGAGAAGCTGTATTACACAAATATTTTTTTGAAAATCACATTTTTAGGAATCGGCTGTTTTATATAACCTAATATAATGTTATGTTTTCCTCTTTTATTTTGACTCCCACCTTAAAGCAGGGCGTAAAGTGGTAAAAAACACAGCCACGTGGAACTGAGGTGTGTTTTTATTCTTCCAAGTGTACGATTCTTGTATATGGCAATAGCTTTTTGTGATAGAAAAATGAACATAGGATTGACCTGCAAAATGCTAATTATTATTAGCCTGTAAATTTAAAAAAATCTAAATAATAAACATGCTAATACATACCAGAATCAATGGATCCGAAATCTATGTGGCAGATTATTAACTTACTGTGTAGTTGTGTTCTTGAATACTGCCCGACTTGACGTCCAAAAAGAACTATCGGACTTTCCGACCACATCTGGTCAGCATGCACAACTCGACAGAAATGAAGGCGCACCCCTTGATGGCTTGGACTGCGACCAAATCAAGCTCTACTCAGTTTTCTCAGTTTTTTCTAGAAGACCCCTTCCCCTTTCACCCCACTTTTTACACGACAGTCTCATTTCATACATATAGCCTTGCCTCTCGCTTCATTATGGTATTACGTAATTTCTAACTACTCGTTGTAAGATCGTCCAAGGACACTTCAAGAACTGGTCAGCATTCAAGTGGTGGTCACGATGATTGACACGTTGGTCTCACCTCCTCGTCGCAGAGAATATGATATCTAGATGGAGTAATCCTCACTAAAATGCATAAATAATAGCTTTGGCTATTTGATTCGTAAATGTAATATATGCTAAAATCTAAATTATTTAGTTTAAAAGTTGGTACTTTTTAATAAAATGTGTGTATTGTTTCGCTATGTCCATATGACTTAGCCTTAAAATGTGTACTATTCGATAGAGTTTGTATAATGCCACGCTATGTCCTTATGACGTAGTTTTAGAGTTAGTACTCTTTGATAGAGTTTGTGTACGGTTTCGCTGTGTCCATTTGACATAGCCTTAAAGTTTCTACACTTTAATAGAGGTAGTTTATTCTAAACAGAGTGTAGACCTTATAACCACACTTGTTTATAGTTCTTACTGTGTCCACATGACTAGTCTTAAATATTTTGGTGATAGCCTGTCGCCCTACACTGTGTGACCATGCTTTAGATGGTTTAACCTTTTAGATTGGGAAAAAGAGAAGATCAGGTTAATCCGTGGATTGTCCCCATGACGTAATTGGGTCTTTGACTGCTATCAGTCTGTAGTTGGCCTATCGTTGTACCTTCGTAAGTTATCAACTCGTGGGCATGGTTCTATTCCAGAGCGGTGTCCCACGTAGTGTTGTTTATTTTGTCCGGCTCCCTTCAGGTGCCACTTGGATTTTTAAATATTGAATATTTTCTATTTTTACAGTCTGTCTCCAGACTATTGTTGAGTATTAACTACACTATTGGATAACCAGGCAGTACTAAAGTACTAATGAGAAATAGACCTGCTATAGTATCCTTTGAGTCTAGATTCCTGGTAGCTCTCCAAGACTATTTGTAAACCTATAGTTCGAGCTCTAGGAACTTAACTTTTGTATCATATAACTCTTTCTCAAGTTAATACAAACTAGCTAGCTCAGTTAACTTCCTTCGATGTAATCCATTAAATAAGGACTTACTAGTTTTAGTTATTGTTTAACTACCTTTCTGGTCTAAGATGATCTGGTTTATGACTTTTAGCCGTAAGGCTGGAGTAGAGTTATGTATGGTTTCTTAATCACATTTTAGATTATTCCCCACGACTTAAATTACTGTAGTATTCTGGTTACCACACTCTAGTTCTAGAATGTGTTCTTGTTCTTCTTAAATGAGTTATATCACCTAACACGCCCGTTAGGGGCAACTATGTTACTAGTTGCTCAAATGTTGCCTAACATTAAACAATGGAAAAATGTGTATACAATGACATAATTAACATGTTATTTGTTAAACTTGTAAATCTCTTTTATTCTTTGGGTATAATATTATTTATTATATTTCATTGTTTCTGTACTCGTCACTTCTACCAAATATGAGGAGCGACGTTACAGTTCAGAGGTATTGAGGCTTAGAGTACTTCTTAACACGATGGTCTAGCATTAGGGAACGCATAATGGCCGTATGTCAATTGAAGAATAGTTAATAGCCCATTAGGTGTAGTACCAACTACTACATGGGTCTTCATCAAATTAAAGGTATGCTTGCATCAAAATGTTATCCTTACAATCTGCGGTTAATCCATTAGCATTATGTTATTATAATATATTAAGGTGAGTAATTACCAAATGTTTTAGCAAATATAGCTGTGTTCAAGTTAAGAAAGCACTTTTCTTTCTAAAATTCAAAATGCATATATAGCTGCATTTATCACTTTTATTAACAACTAGCGGAAGTACTCAAGGAATTTCTTTGCAATGGAGCGTTTTTATTTGCTTCAAACGGAAAAAAAATCTTCCTTTTATTCTTACAACCCAGTTTTTAATTAATTTAAAAAATCAAATCCAAACTTTAAAATTCTGACCTAGAGGGGCATAGGAGCTACTAATTTATAAATTTTGGACTTTTGGGTGCGGTAGGTATCTCGCAATGCTCATGACAGACACACAAACTCTTCATTTTATTAATATAGAAGATAAGTATCTATCTAACTAATTTAGTTTGCCCAAATCACAGAAAAATATTTAGAAAAAACACCCTCAGTGCATCCAACCCAAATACTAGTCCCAATTTACCTGTTATCAGCAATCCAGTCTATTGTGAGAGAGATTTGTGGTCACGGCGTGTTAGATGGATGGGTCACAATACCTCTTGAGGTTATAGATTTATATTTACGTTTTTAAGTAATCATAATTATTATAGGAAAATTAAAAATTCAATCACTAATGTAATCGATTAAAACTATTTTTTAAATGTGAATCTTATTCTTACTTTACATTTGGTTATCCAACTTATACTGTAGCAATCTCGTGATTTTTTGTGTGGTACTGATATAATAGCTTCCAAAATACCTGCAGGGATCGTTGATTCTCTTTAGCAATATCTTAGTCGCAATCAAGTAAACATTATAAAATAACTGCAATAGCCATCGGCGGCCAAACAGGCTTAACGTCACGCGCGTTTGATTTGATTTATCTGTAGTGGGAAAGTAAGGAATAAAATTCCAGCTCGGTGAATTGGGGGTGAAATTTCCTCAGCGGTTTTTTCCTCTCCCTCTGCGTGAATACGAATACATTTCATCTAATTTATACTTATACACCTAGTATAGTTAAACTCTGATAGCCCAGATGGGTAGTAAAATGCAGTGAAAAAATATAATTAAAAAGCGAGGAAATGAACACTTGTGTATTATAAAGATGTCGCAATAGTTTCAAAGTTAAAAAAAATTGGGGTCAAACGCAGCTAAAGTTTGAAAACCACAGCCTAGACCATTCGACTATTGAATCAGGTATGAGCTTTACTAATAATTAGAGCACCATTTAAGTTGAAGAGAACTTGTTATTTTTAATAACATTAGAATGGTTAGTACCATATTTGTCCCTTTGTTCTCAGGCCAACATGATACGAGCGTACATGAGACAGGTCCCAGAGTTCAACGAGTTTCTCAACTCAGAAAATACCAAGGTGGGGAACTTCAAACTGCTTCTGTTCTCGCTGTGCCTGTTCCATGGGGTGTGTCTAGAGAGACGCAAGTTTGGTCCCTTAGGGTTCAACATTCCTTACGAGTTTACTGATGGAGATCTAAGGATATGCGTGTCTCAGCTGCACATGTTCTTGATGGAGTACGCTGAAATTCCATTTAAGGTCAGTCACAAATAACTCACAGTAAAGTTTGCTTTTAACTACGCCAACAAATAGCGAATATTTGTTGTTATTGTTATTTTTTTAACATATATAGTACATATATAATACATCTATATTAACATATCCCGTCGTTCCTTTACGGGGTAGGCAATAATCTGTACATGTAACTCAAGGAAAAAAACAGCTTCGTACTTAATACATCTACACTCGACAATCCTTGCATGCTCCCTTCGCTTCAACAACATCCATACACNGAAAAAAACAGCTTCGTACTTAATACATCTACACTCGACAATCCTTGCATGCTCCCTTCGCTTCAACAACATCCATACACAGAGTCATACATGCTTTTTTATTCTTAAACCTCTTAGTGTTTCTCTTTTCCACACAATCGTCTACAACATTTAGTCACGTATTTCATGGCTTAGCCCTTCCTTTTGATCCATACACTCTATCTTCATATATTTGCTTCGTCACTTGATCCACACTCATCCTCTCAACATGCACAGAACAACGTAAGACGCTTCTTTCACATTAACTTATTGGATTCCCTTTCAATCCACACTCCTTCAGCACCAATTCATTACTGACTCGGTCCACTCCAGGAGATAAATCCAACCTCCATGCACTTGGTAGTGAGTCTTAAACCTGCCGGTTATTGTCAGACATATTATCTTGGCAGATTGCCCTGATACTATTGGTATGGCTCTAGAATGGCACGGTTCTAACTGCTGCTTTTATTTATTTTATAACCTCCTTTCTCATTTTCTCAATTGAGTAGCAGTAGAACAGTGGTAAACAGTGGGTAAAAAAAATTTTAAAGACAGTCTCTTGAAGATATTCTATAGGATAGTCTTACTTAAGATTGATTGAATGAATGAATGAATAACATTTAAATTAAATGGAGCCAGAACCCATTAAAAAAGATGTTACATGAAATAGATATTGATTTTAATGAAAGAGGACAGTTTAAAATTGCTTTTAAATGCATTCAACTTTATAAAAATCATGAGGCGATGATAAAACTTCAAATACTTATCTTCCAGCTACAAACACTCCCTTCTTCACCCCCAGAAACTTGGTGGGGAATTTAATCAATACTCATTAATTTCCCGTTTAAAATATATGAAAATAAATAAGGGTACAAAAAATAGATCAATAAACTTTCCTCTTTCTTCTCTTAATGAACCCATGCTAAACAAGAATTGTTTTTATAAAAACTAAGGCCCATATAACAATTTATAAATGTACTAAAATACAACACACACTATTTAAAAACTATTGCATTAAATTTTAAATTGTAATAATGTACCAAGATGTATTAATTAATTTTCTTTCAATGTATGCCCCTCCCCTAACTCCCCGTTAAATACTTCCTGAATATGGCACTGGGGAGAGTATTTACAAGTCAATCCCCAAAATAAAGTAGCACATTGATAAAAGTGAGCAACAATATTTTAATTCTTATTGATACAGTATTAATTATACTTTCCACAGCATTTCGGTAGCTTGAGACATTTTAAATCCTGAACATAAATTATTTCAATGATTATTATTATTTATGGATAGCTACACATACAGACAGATAAGATATACGGGTACAGGCATAAAGACGTCGAGCTCAAATTCCTCAAGTTCACGAGGAAAAATCTCTGCTATATTTATGTTATGGATGTCAGGTTTGCGATCCGAGTAAGAGCTAGACGGCAATACTATGTGTTGAGTAGGATGGCCCTTTATAGTGGCGCTACGTTATTATGTTCAAGTGTCCACATCCGATGCTTGACGCTGGAGGAAGGCGTCGTTCTTACGCTGTGCACTTTTTTATAGTCATAGTAACATAATATAGATAGCTATCTAAACAATTCCAGGCATACAACTTTCCTAAATTATATTTTGGATTAATCTGAAATCAACTTTAATTAACTTATTATTACCAGACTCATCTTTCATTCCAACATCGATCCTGGATCCTGGCTTCACTATCGAAAAAGACTAGATGGTCAATGAAGCAGATATCGGGGTTCGAATACTTGTCGGGTGTACTCGGAGTGGCTTTTCCTAAATGTTTTTACTCTCTCTCTCTCCTCGTTAATGAGGGTAGATTACCTCTAAAATGCTACCTTCCTCATTTCTACTCCATTAGATAAATATAATAAAAATAATTAGAATAACTACATTTTGACTATACCACCCTACAAAATGTATACTAAAAAGGTAGAATTTTAAAGAAAATCTAATAGAATTTGCATGGAGGGAGAGCGGGAAACCATTTAGGATAAGCAACCCTCAGTAGACCTGACTGGTATTCGAGCCCCAGCTACCTAACATCGGCCGTCTAGTCTACTGAGAAAATGATGTTTTATTTTAATTAATCAAAATTCACCTCGTTTGAGGTTTCATAAGGTCACACAACGTTTTCTTTTAAAGTTAAAGATACAAACTTACCCCTAAAATACTAAGAGTAATTTACTTAAAGGTGAAAAGAGAAAGAAAACGATTTTATTGTAATGTACTTTAATGATTTAGATTAAAATTCATATTTTAGTACAATATATTACTAACAAATAAGTGTATCTAATTTTCCCGGGAAAATAATTTGACAGGATACTATGTACGTGCTAGTATTTCCAATTTTTAGTATAGGATGATATGTATTATCAGTTTATCGCACATTTAGTAGTCAAAAGTAGGATTGAGTGGTACCATTTTTTTTCCCTCTCATTGCTATTCTGTGAAAATATTTTAATCAAATTGGTCTTCTCCTCCCATGTAGGTGTTGTATTATCCTGCTACACTAGGTTAAAGAATATTAATTCGACTTGGCTCTGCAGTAGAGTAACACTTCATCATTGGCATGGAAACCACGGGTGTATACCATTACATCGCAAGTCCATTACATCGCATGTCCATTACATCGCGTTTTGGGAACAAATACATTGCAGGTCCATCACGTCGCATTTCCCCCACCTCTCTATACCCAGCCAACCCTACTCTGACGTACAACCAATAGGATTAAAGGGGCGTATATATACAAATACATCGCATGTCCATTACATTGCGTTTTTGAACAAATACATTGCAGGTCCAACACGTCGCATTTTTCCACCTCTCTACACACAGCTACCCATACTGACCAACACGATTCCAACAAGTTGTGTTACAATATAAACGCCCTCCCAACTTGTTGGGGATGTTGGCTAACATGTTGGTGTTGGGAGAGCCGGTTGGAGCCAACAAGTTGTGTTGAGTTGTGTTGGATCATTTGTTAGAGATAATAAACGACCAACCCAACATGTTGGCCGAGTTGGGAGGTTTTGCACATGCGCTATCGAGTTGGATGAGTGTCCGGCTGGGTATAGAGAGGTGGGGGAAATGCGATGTGATGGACCTGCAATGTATTTGTTCCCAAAACGCGATGTAATGGACATGCGATGTAATGGACTTGCGATGTAATGGTGCCCACCCATAATTCCCCTCAGTTGGGATACAATTACATGAATCTACGTAAAGACGACTTATAATCTTGATATCTATCTCTGGCTAGATCAGCTTCTCTTGTCGACGCGATTATCAAACAAGGAAATTCTCATTTATACAATAAATATACGTTGATCACTTTTATATTAATTTACTGTTAGAGGATTCCTTTATAAATATTACTATAATAATTGTCAATCTCAGCATGTACAAACAACCTGTCTCTAGCTAGTCACCGTACACTATATCATAGCTAAATATGCGACGGCAAGCAACACACATCTTGTTGCCACCCCGGTCACTAAGTGTCTCCTTCTCGTTTAACAGTGAGCGTTCATTTCTATTTGCATCTTTTTCAAATTCTGATACATCGTTGATTGCACCCGAGTGGACTGACAATCTCGACCTATCTTATGAGAGTAGTTTGAAAACTGGCTTTCTGGTTGGATGGACAATGCAACCGCTCCATACTAAGTAAAAGGTATGTTTCTCTTAGAACGAAAACTCTAGATCGGCACTTTCCATTTTGTTTCATCGTCCAATGCACCTAATAATCACATTTAAAATAAAATAAATGTACTGACTTTCGAACTGCCTAAAGGGTTTAAATATTCTAAAATGCAAATGAATAACTCAAAATAACATTATAAAATAAAGAGAATTCCCGAATTTAAACATAAAATGCAAATAAAATATAAAAACTGCAGTCTCATACTTAATTTTCGAAACATAGGATTTACAAGTTGGGAGAGTACAATAAATTAAGAACTCAGTTTTAGGTTATAGCTCCTGGATTTTTTTATCACACCACTTTCACAAAATCCAACTTGACGAATTCCACCACATTTTTTCCTTGTTATAAACTATCGAGAATACAATAGTATAATCTAGTGGCATAAACCAAAAATTGAATCCGAAACTGACAAAACTACCTCAAAATAACAAACTGCTTGAATTCATGACGGAAAACATACAGAATCAATTATTACAGTATATTGTTATAATTATGCATTATATTATGTTATAAAAACGCAAGTTGAGCAATTGTGTTACTATATGAACTCTGACTGATATACCACACTATTTAAGGCAGGAATATGAGGTAAACTGCCTAAGAACTTTACCTTCCACAAACGTATATTCATACTCTTTTATTGTTAGCACCACGTCTTACTACCCGTTAGGATTATATGCCTATGTACTAATTATGCTAATGGGTCAAGGATGAGGTAGATAGAGGAAGTGGACCCGCATTTACGTGGAGAGAGAGAGTAGGAAACCCACGCTCAGTGCACCCGATCGGGATCGATCCCCGATCTCCTCATCCCCTGCAGTCTAGTCTATTTCTTGAGTAGCGTGCTAGACCCCATGGCCACCGCATACTTTTAATATTAATATTATCATTATAATTATTATTATTATTATTATTATTATTATTATTATTAAAGGAGATCTCTTATCATTAATTTACTCAGTACGTGTTCTAAATTTACATTATTCTTGTTACTGTTTTGTTTATGATTGTATGTACCATTATAGAGATGAAAATGTTCTTCAGTGGCATCTTGTGGTTGGGGGGTTAAAAGGTGACAATTTGAGCCTATTATACTTCAAAAGATAATGTGTTAGGAGATCAGTTGTTAAAAGAAGGGGGAGTAGTTTTGATGGTGGGTAGGGGTAGATAGAAAGCACGGAAAGAGAGGGGGAGAAAAATATCAGATCAACCTTAAAATTATTTTAATTAACTTAGTGATGACCAAAATTTGGAGTATGATTTATTAACATGACGTGTCTAAAAAGGCTTTCATTCAATTGTTTCTCTACTGCTTTTTTTATCACAATGTTTTACCACTGGTTCGGCTTATACACCTATGTACTAATTACGCCAATGTGTTAGAGATGAAGAAGGTTTAATTTAAGGGAATTACACCCGCATTCACGTAGCGTGAGAGTGGAAAATCATTTAGGAAAACCAGCCTCGGGATACCTGACCGGGATCGGACTCCAATTTCCCTGTCATCGGCAGTCTAGTTCATTTCGAGAGTAGTGCGTTAGACCCTGCGGCCGCCGAAGAGGATGTTATGTAGCTCTTGTGACTGTTGGCTAACACGATAGTTAAGGAAATTAAAATAATTATAGTAATAATAATTATTATTCGGGCTATATGCGTATGTAGGCCCTACCAATTGCGCTAATGTGTTAAGAATGAGAGAGGTTGAATTTAGAGGAAGTGTACCCGAATTTGAGTTTAGGAGAGTGCAAAACCATTATTTAGAAACCAACCCCATCAATACACCTGAATGAAATTTGAACCCTGATTTCCCCACCATTGGTGGCTCAGTCTATTGTGAGAGCTACATCCCAATAGTATATCTTACAATTGAAAATGGTTTGTAAATAAAATAGATCAAACATCCTTTTGGGGGAAATGAGATTTCTCAAAGGCTTTACAAGAGCTAGTGACGAATGTATTTCTCTGCCTCACCCTCTGTCACCCTTAAAGCGTTTATCAACCGTTCCATTGTGTGAACGAGTACTCGTGGAGCATGTGTAATCACCACACTGGACACACACACACAGCCACAATCTTGTACATAAGAAAATATGAGCTGATACTAATTAATTAAGAATATTATCACAACAATACGAGTACAAGTCATATTGGTATTTTATTATTATTTTGTGGCGCTAGTATTGTTAGTATAATTTGTAGTTTTAAAATGTTAGTGCTGCATGTTTCACTTAGCAGTTTTGTTCTTATTTTCCCCAAAACCATTTATGGCACAATATATAAAACTGATTTATTTATGTGGCACAACCTAAGGAATAGTAAATAATATCCTATGACATGAATTAAAGATTTTTTTATTTAGGTTACACAATTATTAGTAATAGGCGGTAGTACATCAAAGCGTTTTGTGGCAAATTAAGGCAGCACCAACTATGAAAATGGGTTCTTGAACCACAAATTCAGCAAATATTACTGGCAACATTTTCGTAATTTGTGCTGGTAGCTAACGAAAGTTTTCTGTCACTTTTACGAAAAAATTTAAAATGCCAACTATTCACACAAAAAATTACTTGAGCACTAAATATCCTCACGTTTATCTCAAATGTGCAACATTGGCGGTGATATCAGATAATATTAAAAGCTTATTTGAAAGAGTAGGGGTTTTCTGCATCAGCAGTCGCATGGTTTAAAGGGAGTCAGCCTTATGATATACTAATTGCCGCTGGCTGTGAGGACAATGCAAGAATCTTAGCCAGGTGGTTTTGAACATTTATTGTGATTTATCACAACTCCCCAACCCCTTTTACACATAAACACACACACACACACTCAACGCTAATATGGGTGCACTTCCTATAAGCGATGTTTCTTAATTTGAACATGAGGCCACTGGTATTTTCATAAAAACTATGGCGACCTAAATAAAAGGTATGGGATATTCTTTACGACTAAAATTTGGTATTCAATGTTGGCATAGATCTCAGAACTTGTACTGTTGATGGTGCTACTAGCCGCATCCACAGTATTTTAATATTTTCCTGAAAAGTATGAGGTCACAAATAACAGTAGTTGGATGTATTTATAGTAAAACTAAGAAATTTGTGCTATTTATTTAGTGATAATACCATGCAAAGTTAGCAGCACCCAACGTGTTTGAATATTTTTACGGACACTATTGTGGGCTAATGGCACAAATTACGGGACTGTATAATATTTTGTGCACAAATTGAGCACTAAATATTTGCATAGGTTTAAGAATATATCAACGCCTAAAGCTTGAACGCGTTTAAACGAAAACTATGGCAGAACATAATTTGAGAATTGTAGCATAGACTCAGCACGTGACAGTGATATGAATTCACCTTCGCAATTTAAACATAGTGTTAAATAATTTTTACCAATGGTAAAGAAATGGATTTTAGTATAATATTGGTAGATATAATGATTCTTATTATTATTATTATTATTAGCACCGCGTCTTACTACCCGTTCGGGTTATACGCACTTACGCTACTGTGTAATGGTACGGTGATTATGAGATGAAATGGAGGACCTACAGTTTAACGTGGAATCCGAACCACGGTGGAGACCTGGCATTCCTCACATTCACAAGATGTCTTGTCAGAGGTGAAGGAAGAGTTTGGTAATCAGATAAATCTTTGCCGTGACCGAGGATTGAACTCCGGCCGCCAGCATAGAAGTCTGACACCTTACCCCTAGACCACCAGGTCACCAATATAATGATTCATTGCAAACTATAACATCTAGGAATTCAAATTAGTCTTCATCTAGCCTTAGGCGTATACAATTATCAAATCTACAAATAATAAATAAAATGGGATCCTTTTTGTAAATTATTTAAAATTTTGAAAAAAAAATCATCATTTGCTATTCAAAGAAAAGAGTGTGTTTTAAAAAGTATTCCATTAATGTATAAATCAAGCTCCTAGATTATTTTTTTTCATCTATGGTCATAAATCATAAATATACGGCACTCATATAAATGTATGAGTTTTGATGCAACCTCATATAATTCGCGGACTCCAGTTGCATAAAACTATGACGTCACAGGGTGTACGGACGGGAGAAACTAAGGTCGGCCTTGAAGTGCGGGCTGGCCAGTACTGAATACAACGTGTTGTTAACACAACTTATCGTTTTATGGTGTTTTCATGGAAACTATGGTGGCACAAATTATGGGGATAGGATATTCTTGTGGCACAAATTCAGCTACGTGAAGTTGGCAGCACCCACAGTTTTTGAAGTCTTCACAAAAACCATGGCGGCACAAATTATGGAGATAAGATATTCTTGTGGCACAAATTCAGCGCTAAATATTGGCATAGGTTTCAGAATTTGTGCCGTCAGTGGTGCTGCCAACTTCACGGATCTAAATTAATACAAGTGCTGTGATTATAAGCATGTCACTGTCATGCGCATGAAAATATTGTTTTCGAATGTGCTTGGCGTTTGTAGTCTCGGACAGACAATGCCAACTAAGTGCACTCAAAATATTTATAAACAAAAAGTTATAAACTTCCATTCTCAATGCCACAGATATTCGGAAGTTATCTATTAGTATGCTTATTGAAGGTGAAAACATGAATAATAATATTTTTTTTGGACATTCAAATTTGAGTATAAGATCTTTGTTACGTAACACTTTCATGTTCCCCACCCTCCCCTCATGTAACATCATGTAGACATTAGAGCTCCGCGCTTCCCCCCCACTCCCCCACCCCTCAAGAGGTTACGTGCTTTATGGACATGAATTCTTGTAGGTCCTGGTTTACACCGCTGGCCACATCAATTACGGCGGAAGGGTGACGGATGACTGGGACAGACGCTGTATAATGAACCTGCTCGAAGATTACTACAGTCTTGAGGTCATTCATGAACATCACAGTTTTGATGAAGATGGAATCTATCACCAAGTAAGAATGTAGACTCTTTCAACAATAAATTATGTTATATTCTTATTTAGGATTGAGCCTGGTGGTCTAGGAGCAAGGTGTCAGACTTCTGTATTAGGGGTCCAGGGTTCAAATCGTGGTCCCAGCACAGATTTACCTTATTACCAAACCCTTCCTTCACCTTTGTCAAAGCGTGTGCTTTCAGTGCTTTCATACTTTATGAATGTGTGGAATGCCAGGCCCCCACCGTGGTTCGGAACTCACGTTAAACTGTAGGTCCTCTCTGCTTTCCACCATCATCATTCTCACGTATCATCCTACCATCTGGGAACAATGAGATTAACCTTAATGGTGTCCCCACCTCAGAAATGAATTCCTCCATACGCCAGGAGAGCTGAGGTAAGATAAGGTCGAATGAGCATATCTAGAGCATTGGCCCCATAATATCCTTATTTAGTATCTAATTCACTTAATTTGCATCAGAAAAAGATAAGATGGTGTTCATCGGGTAAAAGGGGGCGTTCAATTATTATGTAAGCACTTTAAGGGGAGAGGGGGATTTGATATTTGCTTATTTTTGCTTACAGGGGGAAAGTGGGTTCAAAATGACCAAAAATTTGCTTGCCTGATAATTTAAGAACCCTCCTTCTGAAAATTATGACATTCAAAAAAAGTGGAAGTTACTTGTTTTAAAGTAAGTTTAGTTCATTTATCACTATCAACCAATAGTAACACAAACAAAGAAGTATTCACAGTCCGATGCCCAGAACCTTTCCAGATGTTCGTTGTTAGTTTTCCTCGGCAGTGCTTCTGGCTGTTATTGATTCAAACTATAAATCAATGTTTATCGACGTTGGATCCTTTGGGAAAGAAGGTGATCCTGGAATTTTCGGAAGATCTTCTTTGGGGAAGACGTTCTACAATGATACACACTTCCACCCCCAGATCAGCTACTGAATTCCGACCTTGTGCTACCCTCCACGTTTTTGTCGGTGATGATGCTTTCCGGTTACATCCAAACATGTTGAAACCATACGCGCGATAGCGTGTGGTGGGAGATAACATGAAAGCTACATTCAATTATAGGTTGTCCTGCGCTTGCCAAACTTCTTAAAATGAGTTTGTTTTACTAGCCCAGGTATTTCGTATTTTTATACTCCAATCAATTTACTTCCTTAAACCGTCAGCGAGGTTATGATTGTTTGCTGTTGTTTGCACAACATGCTGAGGGATGCCTACTCTGCAAAATCTGGTGCCCCAAACTTCAAGCCAGACCTTACGCAAGAGTCACCGATAAACGATTTAATTAGTTTTTCAAGAGCTCACAGGTACGCTAACTTTGAAGGATTTGAAATAAGAAACTCATTTGCTGCATACTTCAGTAATGACAGGAAGGTGAGTTGGCAAGCTCATAGAGTGAATAGAACCGATCAATAATCGGTAGGTACCTACCTACCTATATTTCTTTATTTTTTTTAGACCACTAGGGTAGCTCGAGGAGAGATGGTGCACCCCTTGGAATCAAAGTCAATGTGTCCCACAGGACGCAAGTTCTTAGTGGTAAGCGTGCAGTGGAGCTCATTGTGTGTGAAGAAATTTTGGTCTGTTGTTCGTGTTAAAGTGTCTCGCTTCATACATATTTCTGTGCATCATATGATAATGGTAAGTAGCTGAATTTTCAATTCGCATTGTGTATTTTTCAGTGAGTATGCTTCTCTTTGAAATAACGAGCAATCCATAGTCTATGAGTGATTTAGGTTGCTGGGCATGTGATGTACTGTTTTCCGGCGCATCCACCATATTCTATCGAATAATTATGGGGTGTGCCATCTCTCCTACCCATTTGGAAGAGATGGCGCAGTGGTTGGTTAGGAGAGATGGCACACCCAATATGCATAAAATCGTAACTGAGCCATTATAGGCTATGCCCCAACACCACACTTACTCCTCTTATGACCTCTCACCATTCGCTCATTTCATGCCATCACAACCTTAGTCACGGCCGAACGCCACTGGGATAACCGCCTAGGTTGTCTTCTAGCCAGAGAATAACGCTGGCGCCGGGGGCGGCCCCAGATGGTGAATGGAAATGTATCCACCTAACTAATCCCAAGAAAAGAAAATCCTACCCCAA
>CABFOW010008634.1:0-17177 GCA_902141385.1 Timema californicum | reverse complement strand
CAAACAATCGCTTAAGTAACTTAACTAGATTGAGTGGTGATAAAAAAACTGATTTTAGAAGAGAATTTGAAGTTTTCACTTTTAAAGGTTCTACAGAACATCAGACGATATTGGAGATTCCTACATCTGGCTGTCAGTAAATGGAACAACCGACTCTTGTGGAAGATATGTGGTGAATGTTGTATTAGGAAAACTACAAGAGTTGTGATTGATGCTTTACTTAAATATTTGCAAGTACAAATTTCCTAAAGGAACCCAGACTGATAAAAAATTCCTGTTAGCTTTGACTGAATATGGTTATTAAAATTAGACTGTTAGCTTTGACTGAATGTGGTTATTAAAATTAGACATATAATTTTATTTAGATCAATGGAACCACAATTTATTTTGTGTTTTATAGCACATTCAATTTAAAAATGGTGGATATTCTAAACTTTGAAAATCTATATATTCTAAAAGCACTTATCCCACAGAGACAGTATTATACTAGTGTGAAAGACAATTTTAAGTCGAATAAAAAATGTTCTGACCAATTTTGTTTTAGGCACACAAATAGCAGATTATCCCTAAAATATAGCACACCTAAAGAGTGTCCTAGAAATTTCAAGTTTTTTCCTCATAGGTTTATCAAATAAAATTGACTAGCAATAAAACTGTATGCCTTCCGCAATGAGAAAGCACTGTCATACTAAATTAGCAGTGTTTTCAGTTCACAACTGTACAATTATTTGCAGGTGTATTGCGGCCATTTGAAGAGAATGAAGACAGATTTTTGATGTTTTGGACAAACAGCGCTGCATACATGTTGTAAGCAGTGGGAGTTCTTAAAGTGTTATATCCAAGAGTACTTCCTTTTACTTATGTTGCCCATGGACTTCACCGGGTCGCTGAAGAAATTCACTCACAGTGGTGAACAATTTGATGTCTGTGTTGAAGAACATTTTAGTCAAAGCCCCATAATGTGTGGCTCTGTTCAAATAAAATCTACCAGAGACTCCTCTTCCTCCATATCCTGTGCCCACTAGATGCAGCACCTGGCTGAATGCAGCAGTGCATTACAGCAATTGTCTTCCACATAAAAAGGTTAAACAATTGAAGCTTAAACAAGCGACCAATATTAGACACATTATACTTATATATGATCTGAGTACATTTAGACACAAGTAAGTGAAAGGGTCCTAGCACGGTTCAAAACAATATATATTTCTTTGCAGGTAATGAGTTTGCTGAATCCGCAAGACTAAGGCATCATAAAATCTGCAATCAGCGCTTATGAGAGGAGAAGTTACATAGCCAACTGGTTTTTTTTTACACACACGTTTTGGTACACTTGCTGACACCATCACTAAACTTGAAACGAGAGGTACATAGCTATTGGAACCTTTAGAGCTGTTCCACAAAGAATCAAATAGTACTGTGCCGAGTATAACTGGAAGATCCATAGTGGTGAGAAATAACAACATATTGAAAAGTAATGCAACCCTTAGTGGTTTAGAATAAAACAATTAAGTTATTAAAGAGGAATATAAGGCAGAAGTGATAGAGTATACTCTAGGAGGAACTGGTTTATGTCATGGCGATGGCGACGTTGTGTTCAGACACGTGTGGGTAGGGGTAGGAGAAATATCGGCGAGTGTCCTGGCAACGCTAGTCACGATGGGACACAAGGATGTCCCAGCAAAGTGAGTCGTGATGAAACGGTAGGAAATCCCATCAACGTGAATCGTGATGGGGAGGTAGGGTGATTGTTCCGGAAAAGTTAATCACGATGGGGAGGTAGGGTGATTGTTCCGGAAACGTTAATCACGATGGGGAGGTAGGGTGATTGTCCCGGCAACGTTAATTGTGGTGGGGAGGTAGGGTGATTTGTCCCGGCAATGTGAATTGTGGTGGGGAGGTAGGGTGATTTGTCTCGGCAACGTGAGTTGCGGTGGGGAGGTAGGGTGATTTGTCTCGGCAACGTGAGTTGCGGTGGGGTGTCCCGACAATGTGAATTGTGGTGGGGAGTTAGGGTGATTTGTCTCGGCAACGTGAGTTGCGGTGGGGAGGTAGGGTGATTTGTCCCACCGCAATTGTATTGTATTGTATTAATTATTTTTTACTGTGTATATTTTATCAAATTTTAGTGTGTATAAATCTGCAGTCTATTTATAAACATAAGTTTTAAAATTATATAATTACTCAACCCAAGCTCAAGATCACCTTGATACTAAGGAGTTTTATGAAAAACTCGCTCGAGTGACTTGAGCTAAAATTCTTGAACTTGCAAACCCCCAATTAATAGCTGAGTTGCTAAAAAATTGTTAAAAAATAATAATGCTTAGCCCTGCGTTTTACTACCCGTTCAGGTTACACACTTAAGTAACATTTATGCTAATGGTTAGAAATTGGGAAGGTTAAATGTAGAGGAAGTGAACCCACATTTGTGTGGAGAGTGGAAAATTATTTAGGAAAAGCCACTCCCAGTTCACCCGAGCAAGATTCAAACCTCGATCTCCCTGCCCTTTGCAGTCTAAAAAAGGGTTATTTTTGATATTTATGACATAATAAATGGAGCAAGCAAATAGCATTTGTAAGTGGAACCAAGCATTACACATTTTTTTGAATTAAATATTTTCACTTTAACTATGAGGGTCATCTAGAAAGTATGGTTACAACAATTATTTAGGATCGAAAAATGCTTGTATTTAATTGAAATTCACAGGATACTTCAGAAATAAATTATACTGTTTTTCAACGTAATCACCGTCTAGATCGAGACATTTCTGTAGTTGGAGCACCAGCTTTTGTATGCCAGTGTCATAGAACTCAAACACCAACTCTTTCAGCCACTTCTTCACAGCTTCCTCGACCTCCCGATTGTTGGAAAAACGTTTCCCACCCAAAAACTCCTTTAGTTTAGTGAAAAGGTGATAGTCCGAAGGCGCCAAGTCGGGTGAATAGGGTGGGTGGGTGACAATATCCCATCCAAATGATGTCAGCAGCTCCTGTGAAACTCACGCGCTGTGGGGCCTGGCGTTGTCATGCAGGAGGCTGACTCCCCGGGTCAGTATTCCCCTTCTGTGGTTCTGAATGGCTCTTCTGAGTTTTTTTAGGGTATTGCAGTAAGCCTCTGCATTAATGATAGTCCCTTTAAGCACAAAATCCACCAAAAGGACCCTCTTACGATCCCAAAAACAGATACCATGACTTTTCCGGCTGAATGTGAATTTACTAAACTGAAAAAAAATGGCCGACACACACGTGGGACCAATCAAACTGACCGTTAAGATCCCCCTACACATCAGGTGCGCCAAATTTGAAACAAAAAATTTCCCCCGGCCTCAGGAGCCCTTGTAACCTTACTTTCTGGATGACCCTTGTAAAATTGAACCTTTTTAAGGATTTGAGATTTGAAAGTAGACTTAAGTATTATTACCTCCTTCCTGGCCGGGTTGGAGCCGAGCAGCCACAGTAATGTACAGCAGGTGCAGAAGAGTTGAGGTATCTTCGATGACAAGGACACAGACAGTGTTCGGTGCATTGTGTTGGCTAGATTTTCCAACGTCAATGACTGGAAGAATACAACTTTATTAATTTTAAGAACCATAGCAATGTATCTATGGGCCCTCAAATCCTTAAATGAATTTATTTTTTCGAGAGATTTTTGTAGATTTGGGTCAAATTGACTATTATCTGAATTTTCAATTTACCTTTGAATTGTTAGTCTCAAATCCGAATTTCGTAAAAAATTATAAAGTTAAGAGGAAATATAATATAATAATATAAAATACAAACAATAACTAAATGCTAACATTCTTTCTTATAATTCACTAATTATAGCATTCGTACATTCAGTTAAAATCAACAATTATTGCTCTGGAGCCTGGTTGTTAAATTCATCCCATAGTTATAATTTATTCTCATCTACCAATAAGTAGTATTAGCGCTCTAAAACAAATTTCACTTAGTTAAAAATCATATTTTGAGGATTTAGTCTCAAATTTTAAATTTTCTCAAATATCCCTAAGGATTCAAATACTTGTTCCTGGAAATTTGTTTTAAAGCTCCAATAATGATTGCTGGTGGTTCAGAACCAATTATAATTATAGGATAAACTTAACAACCAGGCCCCAGACCAGTAATTTAACACTTATCTATATGTATGAATATTATAATGAATAGATTATAAGAAATAATGTTGACATTTAGTTACTATTTGAATTTTTTATTATCTTATCATATTTATATAGCAGCTTATGTCAATTTTTTTCCCTCCCAAGATTCAAATTCAAATTCATAAAATAATGGATTCGACCCAGTTCTACTATTTGTAGAAGTTTTATCCCCTTGGAATTTAAGAGTTAACACCCATAGTGTATTATATAATATAAATATACAATGAAGAAAGAAATGCTATAAAATCAAGTATAAATGAAAGGCAAAGCTTGGGGCTTGAATGATTAATATTACTAAGGATATGCGCCATATTTTGACTTACACTAATGTGTAATGGTAGGGTGATTGTGAGATGAAATGAAGGACCTACAGTTTAACGTGGAATCCGAACCACGGTGGAGACCTGGCATTCCTCACATTCACAAGATGTCTTGTCAGAGGTGAAGGAAGGGTTTGGTAATCAGATAAATCTGTGCCGGGACCGGGGATTGAACCCCGACCGCCAGCGTAGAAGTCTGACACCTTACCCTTAGACCACCAGGTCATCGACTGTAATCGAATGAATTGAAAAATGACACATGGCCCTGAGTTTGATTCGTGTAACCAGGTGCCATTTTTCAATGTATTCGACCTACATTTTATTGTTCATTTGATTTGAATTTCTTCTTACAAAACCTATCACCTACATGTGGCAAACCATATAGTAAGTTCTCACTCTGCATTGTTGTATAAGTTTTTAAACATTATTTTAGGCAAAGAGAACTTTTTCTCTAAGTTTAGAACTTTATTGTAGAGTAATTTGATTTGAGCCTTCAATGCGCTGCTATAATATGCACTGTACTGTAGCAGATATAGCTGCATTGTGGTATTGGATGAGGTCAGTGCAGTGATTGATTCACTGGCCATAGTTATTATTGGCTTATATATATAAATTTATTTTAATATAATTTCAGAAATAAGATAAACATGCATAGCTAATAAAGCCAAACAAATAGTTTAACACAGTTCAGCCAATACAATAATAGTGTTTCCTTTTGTGTACACAATCTGTACAGTGGTGAATGTATTCCATTGGCCCAATTCTTGGAAACATCCTGGTTTCGCAGTATTTCCGGACTGAAAAAAGAACTGCTAGCAAGTAACCAGCCTTTAGTATCCCATCAACCCGAAGTACGAGAGACATTTTCAAATTAGCACCTTTTTGGTTCAACATGTGGGCTGCAATACAGATCACTGACAAATTTTCTAGCACGTTTCTAAATTATTTTCTAGCTATGGGAATTTAGAAAAAGTAAAGATAAAAATAAAGAAAAAGGAAAACAAATATGTGTAAATTTAATCAAGAAAACCTACCTAGGGGAAGAGAAAAAATGTGGGAAGAATCCAATGCACAAAAATGACATCTTTTCTTCTGTCTTCTATAGTATAAGTAGTGGCACACACATTTAAACAAAAGAGGAGTAATTTTTTGACTTTGTTGCCTTTATCAAACAAAAAAAAGGAAATACACTTTACACAAACATTAAACTACTTAATTTTGAAATCAAAACGAAACTGTTATAAATACTGTTATAAATAAACTGTTGTTGGAGAAAAAAGATGTCTCACTTTTGGCTGTGGTTATGCAAAATAAATATTTAGCATGGAGGGCGGTGGCAGGGGAGTAGGAGGTTGGGGAGGAGAAAGATTCTTCCCACATTTTTGTATTTAGCTTACTATCCAATTTTAATGAGTAGAAAGGACAACATTTCAACGCTTCATGAATGCCAAAGTTTATAAAAATATCTTAACACTATCTTAGTTCACTTGTGCTATATAATCTCAGATGACTCGTATTATATTTAAAAGAAGGTACAGGAAAGGTGAATAGAAACATAAAAGGAACAAGCACAAAGTGGCTTTTACGATGAAAAGAAGAAGACAATTCACATTGCTGCTGTTGGACAAAGCGGTAATATCTACCTCTTGAAGAAACTCGATCGTTACTGTCCAATCCCTCAACCTAAGTTTCATTTTATTGAAAGTCATCGGAGGAGTGTGAAACATGTGATGCAACTTCCTAAACGAGGAAACCAAAAACCCAAACGGGAGAAAAACGAAAATGGCAACGAATGTTAGGACAATTATATGTTCCCATCTAAGTGTCCTATCATTAGGTACCAGCAAAATTCTCACTTGTGATAACACTTATGTTTACATGAATTTCCACTGTTTTCACACGAATCCAAGATATTTTTTCTAAATAAACACAATTTATTTGTAATTTGGCAAATACCATACCATGCAATATAATTTTCAAAGTGGTAGCAATGGCGATAGTACTATGCTAGGGCTGCCATTCACATGAATAGTATCAGTTTTTGTGGATTTTAAAGAGATAACGGCTCACAGAATATATGAGTATTTTCAAGAAAATTTAGGCTTTATTTTTGAGGTGAACAAAATAAGTAATGTTTTCTACATTTATTTGTTTCGAACTTAAATTTTAATGGATTGATTCTTTGTTTGCAGCCTTTAAAAGATTTCACTCTAGGTCCCAACAAGGAAATTAATATATGGACCTCGCTATAGGTGGCCGATCATGTTTGGTCTAAACATAGATTGACAATAGATTTTTTCAATATTGCTATTTGTAAAAATCAACAGTAATGATATAGAGTTTGACATTAATAAATGTGAAATGTTTTGTGCATATTTATATGTGATTTTTCTCTGAATATGTTAATAAATTGCTAAACAAATACACAATATGAGTGAAAAATGTAGATAGTTTCATGCGAGTTTTGTAACATTACTGTATCATGAGACAACAGTTATTCCTTTGTGACACACATCAAACCAGAAAAACAAAGAAGAGAGAGCCTGAATTTTGGGGAAGTATCAAACACCAGGCATAGTCGCATAGATAATCACTATGTAGAATACAGCCAAGGAGGAGGATTTTAATATGAATTGGCAAAATAAATGTGAGGAGGCAGGATAGTTACCATGTTCAAAAGTTGACTCAAAGATTTCTTGTGGTGTACAACAATGTTCTGACCGAAGAAAGAATCAACTTTAAGGAAAATAATCCTGCCACAAAGGCAATGTTTTCATTTGAGTTAGTATGTTTAACAATGTAAGACAAATTTATTTTAAAATAATTTAACTTGGGGTGGCGAAATAAATAGTAAATATAGTACTAATTTTGGAATAAGTCCAGAATACAATAGCATTGCTTTGATTAATAATGGAGCCATTTATTTATTTTATGGAAATAGAATTAAACATTATTATTGTGTGTTCAACTTAATATTCTAGTAACCTAATGTCAATGTATAGTGTGTTGTGTATCCAGAAACGTGCTACCGTTTCTGGAGTTAAGCCCTAATTTTTATTATTGAATACTAGCTCAACTCATCTTAATGTAAATGATATCACTTTCAGCATAAAATATCATCACTTTTTGAGAAAAATAACATCACTTTCCCCCTAAAAATAAACTCACCTTTTGCATGTATTTACCTACCATTCTTTGTAATTTTCCTTACTCTACTTTTTGTGTTTTTGGTTTCCTCTCTTTGAAGGTTGTGTTGCACATTTCACACCCCTTTCTGATAAGTTCCGAAAGAATGAAACCTAGGTCTCAGTGGATTGGGCGGTAACAATCAATTTTCTTCAAGAGGCAGACATTCATTACCTCTTTGTCCAATGGCAGCAATGTAAAGTGTGAAATGTGTTATTTTCATTGTAAAAACCATATTGCGTTCATACCTTGGATATGTTCCTATCCATCTATCCTGTACCTTCTGCCAAATATAATACAATTACCTCAAAAGTGAAGAGGTTTTCCTTTAAGAGAAATATTCAGGATAAGGAATGAAATAATTAGGGATGGTTTAAAAGTAATATCATTAGATGACACTGAAGAGGAAAAAGTCGTCGTGATTCGGTCATGTGATGAGACTGGAGAGGGACAGAATACCCAAGAGAGCTTTACAGAACAAAGAGAAGGGTAGAAGACCTATTGGAAGACCATGGACAAAATGGATGGACCAAGCGCGGATAAAGAATGAAGCTAAAGGAGCAGACAGACACGTGACTCGGTGAGAAGTTTGGAAAGATCGACATGAATGGAAGAGGATGTGTCAGACAACCTGCAAAGGCGGAAACGTCGATTGATGACGAGATATATTCATATGAAACAACTAGCCGTATGTAATTTCCTAAGACACCTGAAACTTTCTAAATTACTCTAGGTGAAATTAAATTTTAGGCCAAATGACTTCAGACCTTAATTTTCTACACATAGATTTTCTATATATAATAATCCTACACTTCCTAGAATATATGTTATGGACCAAATGGAATTTGATGCGCAACTTTGAATTAAGAGAGAATGTTCATCAAATTCAGCAACGTCCATGACCAATTTCAAGAAATTTAAAAATAAATGTGTGTAAAAAATTGAAGTAAATCTAATTAATCCAATTTACAGTGTACAAAATAAGACAGTTATAAAAACGACAAAAAATACTGGCCTTAGCTCACTTTCCCTTCAATCCTCATTAAATGCAATGATTGCTCTTACCTGAAACATGATATCTGATGCAACCGGGTCAACTACCAAGTTGATTAAAATCTTGGTAGCTGTTTCATAGATATGGGTGTAAGCAGAAGATCTGTTGCCCGACTCAAGGATAGCGCACAGCCGATCTGCCACCCTTCGTTCCGAGGCTTCTTTGCAGAGTGTGTGGGACAGTTGAGTTACTGTGTCTGAAAAGAGGAGCACAGTAACTCAGAACATAGCTATTTCATCCCCCTTCTGATTAATGATAGCTAAGCATCAGGAACTGTTTCCAGTCTATGACCAGGTCACTTTGGTGAAATTCCTCACTATTCTACTCTCACGTACACACTTTCTGTTATTTGTTCCTCCCCTCTCCTCGGTCTCCCTTGCAGTCTTTTTCATGCGTACTTCCTCTCCATCATTCTCCTTGGGATTCCTTCTTTTCCATCCTCATTACATGCCCATTTCATCTCACTATTGCTTTCTCTACTAACTCATGCACTCTCTGTACTCCTACACTTTCCTAGATAGCTTTATTTCATCTCAGTATTGCTTTCTCTACTAACTCATGCACTCTCTGTACTCCTACACTTTCCTAGATGGCTTTATTCATAATCTTGTTTCTTCTCGTGACAACTAACATGATCCTCACAAACTTCTATCCCATGTCCTCCAATTTCTTGGTTTCTCTTACATTCAACCCCCATATTTCTGCTGCATGTGTGACAATAGGTACAAAGTACACCCTAACCAACTCCCCTACTACCGTTTTCTTATTAGATATTCTCTACGCCCACCTTTCACTTCAATCACCCTTCGCAGATATTTAACATTCTGTACCGTTCTCAACTTTACTTCAAACATCTTTATAGCTTCGCTAGGCCTAATCCTCTTCCTTTTCTTTTTCTAATTTCCTCCATTTTACTTCTTCCCCCATACCACCAAGTCGTCAGCAAACATCATGAATCATTCTTTCCTCCTTTCATTTCTTTGCCACTTTATTCAGGACCATTTCCATTATCATTACAAATGTTAGTGGTGAGAAAGTACTCTCCTGTTTAACTTCAATTTTTATTCGGAACAGCGCTGTCCTCCCACTCTCCATCATGATATCTTTGTACATACTCTTTATACTCATTTAGACTCCTCTTTTCACTTCAGCCTCCTCCATTGCTTCCCAAATTTTATTTCTGTTTTATTTCTCCATTTTTTTACATATATTTTTATGCCTGCAGACAGACTCAATACAATGCTCTCAGTGAACATAAAGACTAGTTTAAATAAGGGGGGAGAAGACAAATATAAATTAAGATATCTTAAAATAAAATGGTACAAAATGTTATTTAATCAAACTTAAAATGCTACAAAATGGGTGAAGTGAATAAAAGATAGTCTACTTGGTAGATTCAATCTAGGGCTTAGACTTTGCGTCAACTAATGTCAAAGTGAATAATTAGAAGCTAAGTCTAGGTAGATGAATCATGCCCAGATCGGAAATAGCAGTAGATTCTACAGTGGTAAATACAACTCAAGAGCTAGATTCATCTTGTTTTGTACTATGAATCAGCATCCGCATGAAGGGAAAGTTGAAAAACATTGTTAAAAAACACTTTTAGTACAACCGGTGTGGCAGGACATATTTAGATACCGGTAGTGGTTCTTTGTCAATGCCACATTATTTTTTAATCTCTTTGTCAACGCCGCTATGTAGTTCATAGTAAATCTTTAGACAAGGAAATTTTTAGGTAGCAGCTGTTTGTTAATGACACCCTTAGAAATCGTAGTTGTGTTTTTGTGTGTGTGTAGACAAAAGATACAATTAAAAAGATTGTTGATGCAGTGAAGGCTTTGGTAAATATAGTATGATTTTGTTAGGAAGAACAGTAGAAGTTAGTTACTAAAGTTACAATTTTAATATATTCATGATGTCATCTGAAGATGTTACTTTTGATAAATATTATCAATATCTATAAAATTTCAAAAATAATATAGTAAAATGTTATCAATGTTTACAGCAAAGAAAGATGTTTGAATTTTCTCTATTGGTCTTCCAACCAAAATCAGGATATAACTCGAGTGTGAGAGGTATCGCCATCCGTTTTTGGGAAGTCAAGGCTCCTCTACTGTTTCGTCAGTTACTGTCAAAAACTCTGAAGTTATTATGTCAACACATTTTCACTTTCAAATTGTAACAGCTATTTACATCGCTTAACATCCCTCCGAACATGATAAAATTTTCTTATGTCTGACCGGCAGGAACAGCGCCATGATCATCCTGATGGACACTGCTGAAATGCTAGCATGTCCCCTCCACGTCTTTCAAAAGCCTAGATGTATCTCGCAAAAAAGATTGATTCTACTCTTTAATCACCCAATAAATCTAGCCCGTCCGGGAAAGTCAAGATACAGCTAGGCATACTAGAGTCTACAACTTTTATTCACATAAAACCTAGATACATCTAGTTTTTATTCACATTGCTCAATGGTTTTTATAGTTGGGTCGAATCCATCATTTTATGAGTCTGAATCTCGAATTTATCTTTAAATCCCAAATCTGGATCTTAAAAAATTATGAACATAAAAAGAAATACAAATAGTAAGTATATGTTAACATTCATGCATTATCACATTGATACATTCAGTTAAGTGTTAAATTCATCCTATAATTAGTATAACTGTTCTAAGTATTAGAGCTCTAAGACAAAATTCAGTAATATATATATAAGATTATAATCTCAAATCCGAAATTTTCTTGAATCCTCAAATTTCAAATATCCTTAAGGATTTGATGGTCCCAATTACTTTAACATTTCTCAAATTGAAATCAGCTCAAAAGAATGATTGAGTTTTAATTCAAATTTTCAACTACTTTCTTTATTGGAAGAGAGCACCTTATGATTGCAAGAGATTCCGGAAAAAGAAGTAGGGAAAGTTAGCATTTTGAATGCCGTTTTATTTTTAAGTTTTAATTTCAGGGTGAATGAATATAAAAGAAGTATGTGATACACTGAAATAAAGTAGGGATGGGACCCCGACTCTAGTACTGCATATTGGTGGTTCAGAACCAATTATAATTACAGGATGAACTAAGCAACCAGGCCCCAGACCTGTAATTTAACACGTAAGTTAATCATGAACGTTATAATGAATGGATTATAAGAAAGAATGCTATTTCTATTTTCTACTATTCCATTATATCTATATTTCCTCTTGAGTTGGTAATATTTCCCTAAATTCATATTTGAGGATTCAAAAGTAAATTGGAGTTTTGAATTTATGTAAGAGTGTATTCGAACCAAATCTAAATAAAAGTAAAGTTTTTGTTAAGAAGATTAATTTTAAATAGTGGTAATTAAATAGTTAAGTAGTTTCCTTTTAGTAAAATACAATACATTGAGTTTATCAATATTAATTCAGAGTTTTATTCTATTATAATTTTATTTTTCAAAATAAAATATAAATTTTTAACATAATTTGAGTTAATAGGCCTACATTATAATCACATGTAATTTCAACTTTAAAGATCTAGTTAAATTTTACTCAAAAATGTAATGCAAGCAAGTGGTACCACACCTGCCATATTGATATGCTGTTAAAAGAAATGAACTACGGATAAAAACAAAATAGTTCATATTCAACATAGGGTACCAGTATGCGAAGACATCTTAATGGAGTAAATAAATTTTAAATACATATCAAATATTTTTTTTTCACGATAAACACTAAATAATCAGGGCAAGATTTAGTTGTCGCCATAAAAGACTGACATAATAATATGCAATATGAGAGAGCCATTTATTTATTTTAGATATAAATTATAGAATATAACTAGCTTGCACTATGCAGCAACAACTTTGTAGGTACTAAGTTGAATAGAAATTATACCTGGGGGTACACGGCAGACAAAAATGGTTAAAACCAATGCTATAAACGTTGTTAAAGTGATACTCTGTTAGTGCTTTTGATTTGTTAATTTGTTTATTACTCTTTCATGTACTTTTATTTTAATTATAACAAAATCTAGTCCAAAAAGTGTAAAGTGGTTTTACTTACTAATTTATGTTGGAGAAAGATCATCGCAGGTAAAGTGAATGGTAAATAAATAAGATAACACAAGAAAACATATTAATTAGTGCAATAAAAATTCAAGTGACAAATTCACAGATGCGCATTCCAAACTTATAACAGACAAGGCTTGACTATCCATTATCTGCCAAAGATATGTGCTCGCTTAAATATGGCTTCACTAATCAACCACAACTCATGAGCTATAAAAGAATACCAATATTTCAACAATGTATGTATGATATAGACACTATACTCTCCTTCATTCAACAACCAGATTACTCAGTTAACATTCCAATAACTAAAGGACACTATTCTCATTCCTTTGCTTTCCTGCCACAAATGCGCAGTTCACCAATATTCCGATGAATCAATCAGCATCGGAAACACAAAAGAAAATTGATAAACAGAAGAGTTGGGTAGAATCCACTATTTTACAAATTCAATTCACGAATCTGAATTTACCTCTGAATCTCAAATCTGAAACTTGGGGTAAAAATTATTAACACAAGAGAATATATAAATATATAAGAATGATATAAAATACAAAAAGTGATTAAATGTTAACATCCTTTGATATAATTATTCATTATAACATTCATACATTTGGTTACAGGACATCCAAGGCAGGAGAGAGGGTATCTGACAGCTAGGAAAAGAATGTTAATTCACCAAACCATATGATTTGTTGTTACTTTTGGCAGTTAGAACACTCCAACAAACAATTTGTTTTAAATTATTAACCTTCTTACATTATTCAAACACAAACTTATGAAAATAACGGTTTGGCTTTTTTTTTTGGTAAAAGCGGCGTCTATGATTCACTTGAAAAAATGCTTTTCAAATAAAAGCTTCTAAACTGTGGCATACTTTTCTAAAGTCAAGAATGTGATTTATAAAATAAAATAAACAAGTTTTATTTAGAAACTAATATTTTGTATGGCTTTCTCACTCTAAGTTATAAAAACAATTATTTATTTTGGTGACCAGTTATAATAACATACAAATGTGAATACAATACTTTTTAATCTGTTATTTCATATTTTTATAATATCTCTTTTTGCCACAACAACAAAACAAAATACATAATAGTTTCAATAATATATTTTGTTCGTTCAACAAGTTACAAAAGCATCAACTCTACAGAAATACTTAGGAAAGTGTTATAAGAGTTGTTTGATAACATATTTGATTGATAATACAGTATAAGTAAGCAAATAATTATTTCTGAATGGGTTGATATAAGTCACTTTCATACAATGTTTGCAATAAAAACCCTTCTGATAGCTGTCAGATACCAATCTTTCAACCACGGATGCCAGAGTATTAAATAATAATAATATTTACTACCCGTTCGGGTTATACACTTTAAGTACTAATTACTCTAAGGGATTAAGATATTGGGAAGGTTGAATTAGAGGAAGTGAACCCACATTTGCGTGGAGGAAGAGTGGAAAACCATTTAGGAAAAACCACCCCCAATTCACCTGGCAAAGATTCAAACCTCGATCTCCCCGTCCTCAGCAGCCAAGCTCAACACGAGATGCACGTTAGCCAACTACGTCACAAAGGCGGATCATTGAGTATTAAATTACGGGTCTAGAGCCCGGTTATCAAGTTCATCCAAAATTATAAGTGGTTGTGAACCAACAATAAACAGTATTAGAGCTTTATAACAAATTTCACTTGAAATATTTTTTTTTTTTTAAGAATTTGAGTCTCAAATCTTTAATATCCTTAAGGACTCTAGGGAACATCCCTAATAAATAGCCATACACAAACTCAAAATTACACAGGTCTTTTTTTCTCAAGCTTTAGTCCAAGTACTAACTTGGTGCTAGAGTGAAAAACATGTATGAGGTTAGCAAGAGTTGTGTTAAGACAGAGTGGAAGGATGAAGTGGTTCCAAATAAAAAATGGAGTGAAGTAGGGGAGTGCCCTTTCACTATTACTATTTGTAATGATAATGGAAATGCTCATGAACAAAGTGGCAGGAAAACTCAGGAAGGAAAGAATGAAAGCCATGATGTTTACAGATGACTTGATGGTATGGGGTGAGAAAGAAGAGAAAATATATGAACAACTACAAGAATGGAATGAGGGAGTGAAGGAGTGTGGAGTGAAATTTAGCACGACAAAGTTTGAAGTGATGGTAATGTCAAGCAAGAGGGTAAGACCTAATAAAGCTATAAGGTTGGAGGAGTAGAGCTGAGAAAACTACAGAACATAAAATATCTTTGCCAAGTGTGATTGAGGAGAAAGGTGGAAGAAGAGAGGATTTAGTGAGAAGAGGACAGCAGGGAAAGTTGTTTTATAGATGCATAAGAGACCTGCTGTGGAATAGAGAAGTGCCCTTTGAGTGTGAGGAAGTTTTGTACAGAGCGTACTTTGTACCCATTGTCACATTTGAAGCAGAAACATGAACATTGAATTTAAGAGAGACTAGGAAAGTGGGGGCCATGGGAATGAAGTTTATGGGGGAAGTTTGTGAGGAACATGTTAGCTGTCACCAGGAGAAACAGGATTAGGAATGAAGTTATTCGGGAAAAAGTGGGTGTACAGGGAGTACATGAGATATTAGAGGAAGCAAGACTGATATGGTATGTGCATATAATGATGATGGAAAAAGAGAGAATGCCAAGAAAGAGATAGAAGAAGCAGATAACAGAAAGTGTTCAAATGAGAGAAGAAGAATGGAAGGACTTAAAGGAGGAAGTGTTGGAAGAATAGAGGAAGATGGAGGCATTTTACTAAACTGACCCGGCCACAGGATGGAAAATGATAATGATTATGACTAGCACGAAAATGTTGTACTCACAGATCCCCTAATCAGCTTTTAATTGCCAACGATTTAGCTTAAGGCTCTAACTAGAAAACATTGATAGCAGTGATAGAAAATTTACAAATAAATATAATTAACTAAGATTTATTTGGTCAATCTCCAAGTTATTAACCTTTTGAAGTTAAAGTTCTTTTAAAAAATGCTAAGTAAAGATCATTAGTTGATTTATGTTTATGGAAGGTGTGGAAAAGAGAGATAGGAACAAATGAACAAAAACAAAATTATTTTACAATAGAAATGGACCCTCAAATCCTATAGTACCTAAGAATATTCGCAATTCGAGAAAATTTGGATTCGAGCATCAAATCCTTATGTTAGATTTTTTAATTTTTCAGGTGAAATGTGATTTAGAGCTCTAATAATCCTTAATTGTGGTTTAGAACCAATTATAGTTATGGAATTAACTTAACAGCCAAGCTCCAGACCATTAATTTAACACAGTAATTGAATGTATGAATGTTATAATGGATGGATTAAAAGAAAGAATGTTAATATTTAGTTACTATTTGTATTTTATATTATCTTAAGATGGGTCGAATCCACCATTTCCCGAATCTGAATCTAAATTTTACTGAATCCAAATCCTAGCAAATTGTTATAAATTTTAATCATTTACAAATAGACCTACATTACACAATATAGGCCTAAACTGTAAATTAAGATTTATTTCAATCATGCTTTCAATTTTAATCAACCCCAACCACTCCTCACAAAATACGGGTTAAAATCCAGCCAAATTAAACTATCTAAGCTAATATTATTGTTCAAAAATCAAATCAATCAAAATAGAATGTCTTTAGCTATTTTTAAAAGTGTTTTTAGAATGAGTTTAGTTTCTAAAAAACCTGTGAAATAAACAGATTAGGCCTAGTTATCCTTTGATCACCTTTAATCATCATTGAGGGATTATAATTTAATTTATTTTATTAAGATAGCAAAAATAAAAGTACTAACGGATATTAAAAAAAAAAGACTAAACCAACATGCTTAACAATTAAACATACATCGGAATTAGTGAACACAATAATGCCTAAGTATGTTTTAATATTATTTTCTTATATTATAACCATCATCTATCTTTGCGTTGAAAACAAGAAATAAATTAAATTCTTGTGATATATTGATTTCTGAGAATACATTCTATTTAAAACATGAACATATTTTCGACTACAATATGTTCATTCCCATTTTATAAGGCAGAACTATGTTTGAATATTTTTACAATTACTTCTATAAAAATTAAAAACTTTAAAAAACTTAGTTAAAATCAATTTAAAAACAAATTATGAATTAGCTAGTCATTCTTTGATTCTTGAAACTCGAGCGTGCTTACTAAGTGATCAGATTACCTGAATCGATTTTAAATAAATAATCAATATGATACATAAGCCGGAAGGCATAAATAAACACTTTTATTGGTGTCTGACTGTTGACAGTATTTATTTTTCATGAAACCCTACAAAATGTCTAGCTTGTGGATCGTATCAGGGTGGCTACAGAACTTCTATTATAAAATTCCCTGACTTTTCCAGGTTTTCCAGAAATTTTTGTCCAAATTTCCCT
>CABFOW010008632.1:6974-17178 GCA_902141385.1 Timema californicum | reverse complement strand
TAGCAATGAAGAATGTAGATTTTTTACAAAATATATCCTCATTTGTGTAAATAAATAGATTGTAAAACCATTTAGGAAAAATTACCCAGGTACATCTGACCAGGATTCGAACTCCAACCTTCCAATCACCAGCAAACCGAATCAAACGAGCCTGGCATTTAGACCACGATACCATCGATGCGAGATTATGCACCTTTAAATACAAATTTTAATATTAACGTATTTGGTGAGATTGCGAAGCAGAAAATTGTCATATTCACGGGCAGCCGACGAGGGTCGTTTCTATCTTGCAACGCAATAAAATAACTAGCTTGACATTTGACCTTTGGTCTTCCGGACTATGAGGGGTTAGTCAACATCTTGAAGTAGCAGATATTGAGATCTCTTACAGAAGTCATTATTTAAATACGAGAGAGAAATATTTAAGGAACTTTTACCATTAACTCTTTTACGCTGTTTATTGTAGAACACTATTTAAATAACTATTTACTTATTGAATCATCTTTCTTATTTTTCCTTTTCTTATGATTGTCATTAAATTTTGTTTTATTACGTTAGTAAAGGAAAATTAAATATAATACTTAGGAACAGACACATAAACCTTCTGAAAATATAAGCACGCTTTACAAACTAACTTAAGTCTATAACCGCTGCATCAACCCTTCTCCGGATATCAATTCATCAACGTGAAAGGGAAGATTTAACAGTACGTTGGGGAACCAACGTTTGCGTGGTCTAAGGCATCAGACTCGCAATAGACTGGATTATTATTCGTGATGGAGAGTTTGAGGAGCTAATCTTTGCCAGCCGGGTGCACTAAACGGTGCTTACCTTAACGTGGGTGCACTTCCTCTAAATAACCTATCCCACTTCCTGAATTAAATAATTCTCTGAATTAATAATTAATCATTGAAGTAAAAAGTAGGGGAATGAAAAATTAAAAACTAGCATAAGTGATGGCTTGTGGCATAAAGGGATGTCCCGACTCTCTGAAAGTGTTTAAGTAGCTAAATTTAATTCTTTCAAGATTATACATTATTTCTACATCAAAAAATGTAAATTTGGAACACATTTATAAATCTAAACAATGGAAAAGCAATAATTACTATTCTCTTTTGATTCTTTAATGTCTAATCTGTTTTTTCTATTAAAAATTTTGATTTGAAAATATTGTTTTTGTTTACTTTTTCTTTATTTTTGAATGAATTTGTGAAGAAAATCTATACAACTTTTTAATTTTTTTTTTTTTACTGATCAGTGATTCTCAATAAGAGATAATGTTAAGTCTATAACAATAGGATTCTCTCTAACTAGCTTTGTCACATTTGAAATATTATGATTACAGATTTTTTTTTCTCTAGATTATATAGATCAATAATTGACCAAGTGGTCATATTTTTTAAGGCCTGTTAATTTTAAATTTTTTGTCTTGGGGGTACATTAAACTTTTAGTCGAGTTAAGGGGTATAATCTAAAAAATAAAATAAAAAAGTTTTACAACCACTGTTCTAGAGCATTCAGTTTTTTTGCAACAATTGTTTCATATTTTACAACTTGTGAATGTGTGGAATGCCAGGCCTCCACCGTGGTTCAGATTCCACATTAAATTGTGGGTTCTCCATTTCATCTGTCACTCTACCATTGCACATTAGCGTAAGTGTTTATAACCCGAACAGGTAGTAAGACGTGGTGCTAATAATAATAATAACAACAACTATATGTGCTAAGAATTTTAGAAGATTCAAAAAATACTAGTAGTTATTAGGCATTGGGGAAAAATACAATAAACAAGAGGTGCTTGCGGGGGAAACCCTCTGTACGACCCTGCTCATAATAGTTTGTGTTCCTGCCGAGTTTCTCGCAAAGGTCTCCTGCTTGGATACCTTCACTTAGTTTTCCAAAGTTATGAGGAACAAAGTGCTCTAGAATAATTTAGTTTGTTGTGTTTCTCAGCTCCACTGTTGCGGAAGTCACGACTACATGGACTGGAAAGACACCAAGCTTGGTCATGTCCCCATTTCCTGCTGTATGAACACTACATCTTGTGACACAGATGACGTCAAGCAAATTTACACAGAGGTTAGTGCAGTTGCCATTATGAAACCATCGATGAAGTGGTGCGATTATTGTGATGGGGATAGAATATATCAATGACTGATGAAGAAACATAATTTGTTAGGCTGGTCACACACAGGTAGCAAATATTCAAAAACTCTTGATTAACAAACATTGATATTAAAAACAAAGCCCTCCTAATTACAATATGTTGACTCAAACACATTTTCCTTTACTAATGATTCCCATTAGTGTAGCGATAGCCACAGATTAGCCCTCTCCTATTTATGCGGTCTTAAGATTAATCTTGTATTCACATTATCATTTCTGCCACATTAATTACCTCACCAAATTAAAATAAATTCCGTGATTTTTTAAGGAGCATCATTTTGAACAGGTACATGAGATTTTTAAACTTGAGAAATTATATTTTTTAGTTAATCGAGTCAACAAATACATTCAATTATTTGGTATTTCAATGCCTATAATAGTTTTTTAGTGTTATTATGTACTTTTTAAGACTGCACTACACATTTTTACGTGAGGGATGTTACCCTATAGAATTGTTTACTTCGTAGTCACACGCTTGTAGCTGCCACATTGGAACTGTTTAACCATGGATTTTAAGTGATAATTGGATTAGACGTATAAGTGCTATTTTGTGAAATGTTGCTAGGGTAAGCAAAGTTAATTTAAACTGTATATGTCTGTTCTCATCACTAAGAACATTTATTGGTCAGGTATCAATGAAAATACATTACCATGAGAGGTGTATCTAGAGTAGACTCTGTGTGTGATTGGTCAAATGGGACCAAGTGGGTGATAACCACAAGAACAGTTTGGACAAGTTCTACTCACCCTGGCAACACCTCTGTATAGTATTGGAAGTAAAAAAAGGCACTTGTACCAACATTAGATAGAATTCCGGGCTTGATACTTGCTTAGTCTTTGCAAGACTTTGTTAAAAAGTGTGTGTGTGCAAATTTACCAAATCTTAAATGTCCCTGTAGCAGTTCATGAATTATGTAAACAGACCTATACAATGGATATCGTCTTAACTATAGTTAGGTTAAGTACAAATTAAGCAAGTGAAATGTTTTTATTTATTTTGAAAATATAAAACTTCCTTCTACAAAATATTCATATATTGTAAAGTGTAGGTCATTATGATATGTTCCAAAATTGATTTATATAATGGGTAAAACATTTTTTGCATTTTTACTTTATTGAAAACTATATGGTCCTAAATAATGAGTCCTGACTTTTTTTTATTAAAAAACCAATCGAGCGGATATTTTTCTTTTTCCTCAAATTTATATTTTAATGGATGTAATGAACTTCCCCAACCATCCTAAAGTCATCAAATACTATAGTATTATCACGCTTTGACAGCGACGGACCTGACTGAGATAAGTTTCTGTTGATTGTCAGGGCTGCTACGACAAGGTGGTTAACTTCCTGGATGCCAACATTTGTCTCGTAGGGGGGGCCGCGCTGGGTGCTACGACAAGGTGGTTAACTTCCTGGATGCCAACATTGGTCTCGTAGGGGGGGCCGCGCTGGGGGTGGCGTTCTTCCCTCTGGTGGGGGTGATCCTGTCTTGCTGCCTTGCCAAGAACATCAACAAGGCCAAGTACGAGCAGATGGCCTGAGACCGGGAGATGTGTCACGAGCCGGTACCAGAGCCCACCCTGGATGACCTATTCACACAGCAGTAGTACCAACCATATTTCATACTTTCCTTCAGTGGGCCCTCATTTCCTTTATATGAGTTGATAGAGGATGAGACATGATTGAGCAAGAAAACACCATTTTTAAATAGGAACTTATTGCTCTTAAATATATGTATATAAAGCTCTCTGTGCTAATGAAAGAGAATGCACTTTAAAAATAAACAGATTGTATTGATCCTTAAACATTTAAATAATGTAATTTTTCCAAAATTATTATGTTAGGCATAGAAATGAGGCCTAAAGGGCACAACCTACATAAAAGAAAATTGTGTATTGTGTGTGCTATTTTACCCTCTTCTCAATGTTTATTACATAAAAGTTTGTCGTCCTTTTTTAAATAAAAATATATACTCTACTTTGACTGTTTTTTTCCTTAATCTACATTGGTTGAAAATACAATATCAGTATTTATAAATATAAACAGCTAATGAATGATATCCAAATGATGCGGTAGAATAAATGCACAAATAAATAAGTGAATTTTAACTTGTCCAAATTTTCATTTAACATCGTGAAGGAATGATCTAGTACTTCTGGTGCTGCCAAAGATAATCTGATAAAACTGCCAGAAATAAATACTTTTAAAACACATATAGTAAAATTTAACATACGTGGCTTTATTTTAATTTGATTCAAACTTGATGTTTTGAACTTAATCTAAATGACTTATGACTTTTTTCATAAACTGCACAGATTTACAATTGATAACTTTTCCTTGTGATATTGAAGACTGATGGTATCTCACACTAGCTTCTATAAGTGTGTGTATTAATCGATTTACCTTGAACACTATCCACACATAGAATTTTTAATAAAGAATTGTCTAATTTGCTTAATCATAAACCTTATGTCATTGATAAGCAAATGCGTTAAAGTTTGTTGTCCAAGCTGCGACAGTTGCCTGTGATTGTGGCTGGAGTCACACCGCTATGGCTGCAACAGACCGTGGCGACATCAGTCACAAGCAACAGTTGCAAGGGGTGTTGACCAAGGTGCGACTCGGCAGCAATTGCCAGTCGATTTAAAGATGGTTGAGAGCACAGGTGATCTAAGTGATAACAATTTTAATGTGGTTGCACAACATAATGAAAAGACATAAGTTGAGTATATTTGTGCCACACAATGAGTAAGGATGCTATAACATTTTAATCAATAAACATATTTTAAGTGATGATACAAAGTTAAGGGAATATTTTAGACTGAATGTTAACCGGTTCAATCATCTATTACAACTTTTCCAAAGGGATATCGATAAAAACTCATGCAATTGGTTCAATAAACCTATCAGCCCTGCTAAAAAATTAACGAAGGTCGAGGTTTGAATCTTGTTAAGGTGCATTGAGGCTTGTTTTACACTCGCCCTCCAAAAAATGTGAGTTTATTTCCTCTAAATTCTTCCTTTCTTATCCCTACTTCATTAGCATGGTTAAAAGGGAACGCCTAAATAGGTAGCTAGGCCTGCTGTAAAAAAATTACATTTTTTTTATGTATCTTGGTACTCATCTGTACATATCTCGTGCATGCATGCTCTTGTACTTTGGATATTTTAAATCGTATACACTAGGATGTTGAGATACTAATTGCACAGAGCCACATCCTGCGAGTGGATCATTAGTACCTCCGGTTTTCATTGTTCAAACACTTAAATAGATTTACACACCAAATTCAATAACAAATATGCACTGTCAAGGCAGCTCTAGTAGCAAGCATTGCTCACTCCACCAGTAATGTGATAAGTGCCACTATCACTTGTCTCAGCACAAACCCAAACTACACATGCGCGAAGAATGCGACTAGCCGCAGTTACATGTAACTGTTACAGCTTGGACAATGCAATGCACCTTTAGAAAACATTACTTAAAATTAAACAATAACCTAAACATTAGAATGACTCTCCAGGTTCAAATATTTTTAAGTAACTACTTGAATAAATACCCTTTATGTGATAGGAAGTTAGCTAGTGTTTAACTCATATGATAAAGTGTTAATGTTGACCAACAGTATTTGCTAACCTGGTTTTTAGTGGACACATGTATGGCAACCCAAATGGCTGGTCATTAAGAAAAACATAACTCTGGTATAAATGTATTAAATGTTTATCAAAGTACAGAATAGTGGTTTGGTCTTTAACTTTGCAAATGTTAACACAAGCTTAAATGTTGTTGAGTAACTATGTGTGTATAGCTTATCCTATTTAAATTTGGCATTTACTTTAGACTACTAATGATAAAGAAAATGGGTTGTAAAATATTACTTGAGAGAAAAAAAAACATGTATGCCTCCATTGTGTTTAAAGCAGCATCTAATTAGGACTAAAGGCCAGTTTCATAGTAGAGACTTAGTACGCATCAAGTGCGGCGCTATACTAAATACAGGACGACACCTACCTAAAATAGAATGGAATGGGCCAGTTTCATATGCGAAACTGGCCCATTCCGTTTTGTTCAAGGTAGGTATTGTCCTGTATTTAGTATCGACTTGCACTTTAGGCGTACTAAGTCTGACTATGGAACTGGCCCTTAGCACGCCTCAAGAGCAGCTCGATACTAAATACAAGATGACACCCACATGTGAAACTGACTCATTTCATTTGAGTTTAGGCAGGTGTCGTCTTGTATTTAGTATAGCACTTTATGTGAGTTAAGTCTTGCTATGAAACTGGCCCTTAAGAGTAGAACTGATAAAATAGATGTCTTTTGTTAAAAAGTTCAGTGCTATAGATCTATGTAACATAAAAATATTATTATTAGCATTTATTAATCACTTCACAGTGGATTTATTTTTATTTTTATAATAATAATAATAATAATAATAATTGTGATAAAACACATAGTATTGGATTTGTATTAATTTTACAGCTGAGGATATTGAATAATAAAGGCTATTACACTTCACTTTTTTTCCTGCCCATTTTTAAGTAAGTATGAGATAGTTTCTCATTGAAGTCAAAGTGTGCAGATTTGAACAAGTTTCATTCTATCAAGTAATGAAGTAAAATGGTTGGCAGGAGATCTGTGACTTATTCATTGGTTGAACTTCTGTTTTCGGCTTTCCAATTATTTTAACAATGTTTTAAGTTCTTTTTCTCCTTATATTTTAATTAGACATGCAGGCAATGATGTACAAACTTAATTCTGAGCAGTGATTGAGAATCAAGACAGTGTAGAAGTAGAACTATTACCTGTTGACTTTTAGAGTATTAATTAAATTTGTCAGTGTTTTTTTTTCCATGTTGCAAATGCTAGAAAAGAATCATTGCCTTACTCACATGTATTTTTGGTCAAATCTGTGCTTTTGGACTAAAGTGGTTAGGCATTTCTAAATGTTGATATGTTTGTGTGGAGGTCTTTCAATAAGTGAAATATTTTAACTTTTTTTTTTATGAACATTAATTTTCTAAATATTTATAGACCTATAAGATGTCCACTTTGTTAATATACTTGAGTTAAATGCCAAGTGTTTTAGTATTTCTTAGTGTATCTAAATCTTGATTCTAAGAATATAGTTAAAATGTGATTCAAATAATACATTTCCTGTTCATACTTAGATGAAGTAAATTAAAGTGTTTTTAAAAGTAATTCCTTGTATTAGTATGCTTATTAGATTCTAACGGTTACAATATATTAAACGTTCAGCTACCACCCACATTATTATTAGATAGATACAAAAAGCTAGTTATTACCTTATAAATCATTTTAATCAAAGAGGTTTCTCAACAGTATTTTTTCTAAAGAATGTTTAAGAACAGTATAGTTATTGTATTTTTTTATATATATGGCTTAAATATATGGTAAAATGTAAACAAGAAAATCAAAACAATATTGCTTTTCTATAGGAAGATAAAGTAGCCTATATAAAGATTGTGCTACATCAATTTTGTTAGTATATATAGAGAAAAAGTATTAATATTTATTTTTATTTGCTCAAATCTTTAAATTGATTTATATTTTCTCTCCTCCAACACACATTTAGGTTATATTAAGCAAATGCATAGAGCCAGTTTCATAGTCATATTTAGTATGCCTCAAGGGGTGCACTTTACTAAATGCAGGATATCTAATGGGCCCGTTTTCAATTCCATTATAGTTTAGTCAAGTGCTGTCTTGAACTTAGTATAGCACCACACTGGAGGCGTACTAAGTCTTAAGGAACTAGCCCCTAGGCCTACCGTTGTAAAATTATGCTGTCACAGCTGGTACTCTGGCAAACTGTATTATTAATCACAATGAATAAACTTTGGTTTGTGACGGGATAATATTATAAATATTAGCAGTTGGTTAATTTTTTTTTAAAGGCAGATTTTAATTAATCAATTATCAATTTACACACCTTTCCCTAATAAATAGTTTGATTAGCATATTTTAAAGACAGGCCACGGGTCATGTAGCATACTGCTTTATCAAATTTCATGTTCATACTTATATATACCTATATTTACTTATGTACATACTAATGTACCTAATTGATCTGTAGTCAGGAATGTAACTGTACTTCTACTGTTTACATGTAAAAGTCATTTTTCTCTAAAGCAACATAGGAGAATCATTTAATTTTACTTGTTGATATAGTTTTTTGAGTGTGTTAAGTTTCGCTGATAAATAAAATAGTAAAATGATTATTATAAATGTGGTACGGTAGTGTCCTGTTCACTCTCACTTTCATAGTATAAATTTGCCCAAATATACTAGATTCATTAAATTACTTACAAATGTATTTGTATTATTATTTGATACCTAATCCTTATATTTTGTCACTAATTATTGTTTAGTAAAGATACATGATTAAATAATATATTTAGCTACAAACACATTTTGTCTTTTGTTTTCTTGGTACAGTATTAATTTTTAAGTAAAGTAGTACTGATTATATCATATTTCTTATAATATAGCTTTACAATGCCAAATTAAAATGGCTGCTAGTAAATGGATTTTTTATATTGTCAAGACTAAATCCATTTTTAATGTATTCTTTAAATAATATCTCAATGTTTAAACCATAAAAATAATTTGAAATTGTGAATTTGCTTATAACAACACTAGTAGGTGTGGTAGTTCATATATTATATTCAGATTCTGATTGTCCTTTTTCATAATGTAATGCTTTAGGTACTACTAAATTTGTCAACTACACTTTTACTTAATGTCACATCATGTACTACCCACTCATAGAACTATATGGTTACATTTTAAGATTTAATTAATTCCCTTATTAATGTTTAATCTGCAAATTATTTCAGAAAATATTATCTCTCAAATATTTCGTGTCCCAAATTTTCTAAACATGTTATGGGATAAAAGATTGGACATACACAAATAGAAATGTAACATTTTATGTAAGTAATCACTTATTCCCTTCACTATTATACTTTAGAATCATACAAGGGCAAATAAATTTTAAATGAGGTGTGAAAGATTGTAGTGGTAGGTCTAAAACAAAATAGACAAATGATAGGGGTAGTGAAAAAGTGTACTGAATAGTCTGAAATGAAATAAATCCTAATATTTTTTATAATATGTTTAATCAAGTGCGAAAGTGGAAAAGTGCAAATTAAATTTTATGTGAATGTTTATTTTTCAACGTTTTCTTGTATTAGTACAATATATTGTGCATTTAGAGACTGTTAGCCCTGATTAAGTTATTAAATACTTAGTATGGTAGTCCTACCTATTATTCTATCAATGTTTTACTTTTAAATAATTATTGAATTTTTAGTTTGTATGAGAAGCAGACTTTTATTCAAACATTAGGTACTTGAGCGTGGTATTTTGAAGTGTTTTAAATCCAAGATGTTTAGTTTAAAGTTTAAATCAACTATTGGAGGGAACCTGTGAAGTCGCTCTGCTAACTTTCACATAACAATGCCTGCATATTATATTACTTAAGATTATATAGTTTTCACATTTTGGAATTTTTTTTTACTTATCATAGTGGGATTATTATATCCTTATTTCTGCTAATATAATATTCATTGGAACAAATTGTTAATAGTCGTAAATCTGAATGTGTGCTTGAATCCTTGGAAGATCATCAAATCCCCCCGCCCCCCATATTTTTTTGTGACTTGTTAAAAAAATCTCTAAAAAGTATAGTTTTCTTGTCACTTCATTTAAAACATCATCTTAAACAAAAACTAATGTAATAATGACAGCATCATGGTACAAATAAAATGACTGAAAGTGTAGAACCCCACCGAGTAGGACACAGCACCAAAAAAACCACTTAAAATTAGTGTGATGTTAGGCACTGTTTTGTTTTGATCACTTCTTGAATAATGGGTTTTATGGCTGGTAGGTACCTCAAATAGAAATCATTTTACTTTAGAAAAAGGATTAAAATAAAGAATGTCCTCAATTATTGGCTTTTTTTAAACTTTATTTCCATATTGTTTCATGCCTACCCTGGCAGTGCCTCATACC
>CABFOW010008631.1:0-17182 GCA_902141385.1 Timema californicum | reverse complement strand
CACCCCATAAAGGATTTTAATATTTTGCATCAATCCCTCCTAGACCCCTCTAACTTAGATAATTTCTTACGTTTTAGTAAATTAGATTGATTTAATAGATTAATTATTTTCAACCCGCTTTGGTGGCCACGTGCCCTAACGCACTACTCTCGTGTTGGACTAGACTGCCAAAGACGATATCAACAGTCTAATCTATTGCGAGATTAGTGCCTCAGACTATGCGGCCAACGAAGCGGATAGTGTTTTAGACATATTACAATTATAATTTAGTTCTTATCCTAGTTAAATAAGAACAGACCGGTCAAAGTTTGACGCAATCTCCGTGATTGTAGGATGGCACGACGCACATAGTCTGGGCTGAAGGTCGGGGCCCCTTGTTCCGCTTGTCTGGGCTGAATGTACTGGACGGCACGAGTTCCGGCATGCAACGCGCGCAGCTCTTGAAGAATGTGAACCCCTCCGTCCCGAAACCACCAGGCACATGGAGCCACGATGTGATGGCAGAATCTGTCAAGGTGCCTTCTGACGACACTACCTATTGGTGCCACGTGCACAGGCTGCCGGAACAACTGCGCACCAAACACCATGTGGTACAGGTGGGTAATATGTGTGCACTATGTGACCCTCCTTCTGGAACAACTGTGCACCAAACACCTTGTGATGCAGCTGGGTAATATGTGTGTACCATGTGATCCTCCTGCTGGAACAACTAAGCATCAACCAACAAGCCTCAATTAGTTTGCAAACCGAGTTCCCCAAAGCTCAATCAAAGCTACCCTATACAAGAGCAATTTTCAGTGAAAAGTTAGGCCTATATCTGCCTTGGTGGCGTAGTTAGCTAATGCGCTTGTTTCGTATGAACTAGACTGCCGAGGACGGGAAGATTGAGGTTCGAATCGTGGTTGGGTGAACTGGGGGTGCATTTCCTAAATGGTTGTCCACCTGCCCTCCACGCAAATGCTGGTACACTTCAACCCACCCAATTCCTAACCCATTAAAGTAATTAGTACTTAAGTTTATAGCCCGTACGTGCTGTTAAAAATAATGTAGGCCTTTACAAACACCTTCTGAGACCGTGGTCCTTATGTTGCATATAAATAGGTGATACCGTTGAGGTGAAGCTGTAAAGATTATTTACACATGAATTACTACATTTGACCGATGTTGTGAGATCTGATAATAGCTGTTAGAAATGCTGTCTGCCTCTGTGTATTGTCCGGTGTGTTGTCAGTTCGAGGCGGTGGTCCAAGAAGGTAACGAGGCTCTAGTGCACCACATGGAGGTGTTTCACTGCGTGGCCCCACCGGACCAGAACATCCCCGAATACAAGGGGCCTTGCTTCGCCCCTCAGAGGCCCGAGACTACACAGGTGTGCAAGAGGGTACTGGCAGCTTGGGCTATGGGGGCGCCACCTTTCGTCTATCCTGAGGTAATGCTTGCAAAGCCACAGAAGTTTCAATGCCCTTTTGATAGAGTAATTGGAACTTTAAGGTGGGACGGAAGGAAACGTGAGATAAAGTCCGTATTTATGCAGTTTTTTATGATAACATATTTGTTTGACAAAATAAATGATAATATGTCTGGGCTATAATAATGTGTACCTCAGTTTGTGGATAAATTAGCCAGTACTAATTTACAGTAGTCTAGGAAACGCCCAAATGTACTAATCGTACATCCTTTCCGTGTCTAGATAAGGTGAGAAGTTGACAGCAGTGAATACGATGGGGTGAGACCAATGAAAATCTTAATCTAACTTAAAACTAAAAAACAAAAAACTCCTTTCTAGGAAAAATACCTTAGTATCAGCCAGGAATCGAAACCGGGACCATTAGGTCAGTAGCCAGGAGCTCTGACTACTATACCACGAGGCCTCGTTAGTAAATAAAACATTGCTTCAGTTAAAGTTTAATTTATACTTCTCCCCTTTTACTAATCCTAACAGTTATTGGAAATAATTCTTTAAATGAATGGAAAAGTCATGTTCAAATGGCACTACGGCTATGACAGAAAGTCAAATACTGTTGAGATTATCATAAATGTAGAATATTAAACTAAAGCTGAACTGAAGCAATATTTTATTTACCTGATTAGGCCGCGTTGTCTAAGGCGTCACTTTCGTGTTAGACTATTGTACTGTCGGCCCCCATAGGCCGTGGATTTGTTTCAGAATAAATAATAAAATCGTTGAGATGAAGCTATGTATATAGTTTTTTGTTAAAGTTACAAAACACTCTAAGACGCCGTGAAGAGTGGGTGGGCGTGGCGGATGGTGACTGACTGGTCTACACAGCCTTTTCGGGAACGGTTTGTTAAAAAAGTATAAGCTTGGTGATTAAGTTAAACTTTTTATATACACGTCCTCTATAATGTTAACAGTGATCCAATATCAATAATTTCGAAATTTTTCAATAGAAAACTGCCGGCTGCATAAAATATATGTATATATATCTAACACCTAATAAACATTGATACATTAGCTTAGAAATGGTGTTGAAAATATTACTATACAAATTTCACTCCATCTCGAGAAAACTGATATTTACTAACGTATGATTCTTCCGTAAGATCTGTCCGGTAGCTAGCGCCATCATCGGTTTCCGTGATCCATCTGTTATTGTTGGTGCGGAAGGATACTTTGGTCGGTTTTGAAGCCACTCCACAACTTTCACCCTCCAACACACAAAATAGGTTTTAGACTTGCACTCAACAGGGCCAAGGGCCTTAAATAAGTTTTATATTTTTCATATTTGTATCAAACTACACTTGTATTTTAATTTTTAATATATTATTAATGATATTTTAACCATTTTACTCTTTTAAATCCACTGATTGTTGAGTTGATTAAATGTATGAGGTATTATGAAGTTTTGTTATGATTTATTTTCCAAGATTATAAATAACTGGTCCAGGGTCTTTCAGTTGTATATAATTTTTCATTAGTATTCACATTTATAAAATCTTAAATTTGAGATCATACATTTTTTAAATTCTTTAAATAACAATATCTAGGTCTTAATCTATATTATTTGTTTATGGTTTTAATCCCATATATCACTTTGTGTGTGTGTGTTCAATATTTTACAGGAGGCCGGTCTTCCCATAGGAGGTCCCGACTTCAACTCCTACGTCATGTTGGAAATTCACTATAATAACCCCGAGAAGAGATCAGGTGAGCTTCATTTGACAATGTTTAAGGGGTGGTGAAAAGGAACAAGAGTTAAGATACATATTTTTGTAGTTCTTGAAACAGCAAAAGTCGACCTCGGTGATCTCGGGATATAATATTCACATCAGGATCCAATGCTTGTGGGTTCAAACCCAGCTGAGGTCGACAGATTTCTCTTGAACGATATAAATCCGTAGCACAACTTCCTTTGGGAGGGAAGCAGAGCCGTTAGTTCCATGTAGATTGTGGCGTGTAAAAGAACCTTGTAAGGTATCTGGAAATAAATTTCCTGGCAAATTTGGTAGGCTCTTGCGTGCTTGCTCACAGAAATTAAGCATGAAAGGCAACGGGGAACCCCCACACCCCCTGAACTCCCGCTGTACATGAGATATATAACAGATGGTCCGGGTAACACTAGCCAGCTGAAAGGCTGAGTGCATCACAATTCCGGGTGGATATAAATCACATTAAACCAATCTCCGGGTTGTTGACTTAAGAAGAAGAAAATAATAAAAGAATATTCTGAAAATTGACACCCGGACATGGGAATCGAAACTGGGAACCTTTGGCTAAGTACTACAAAGCTCTACCCACTAAGCTATCCAGGAATAGTCCCGTGCCCAGGATCATTAATCACTCATATCTTAAGGCAAAGTCTATGATTGACGCGCGGAAATTGTCGGCTACAGATGTGTGATTTTATTAAGATCACGAGCTATCAGATGACGCAGCAACAAATATAATAGCTTTGGCTATTTGTTTCTTAAATATTAAATCCCTTACAATTATAATAATTGTACAAGTGGCTGCAATAAACCAATTACCGAGTCGAAGGTGTCTGCGTTATCTGATGGCTCGTGATCTTAATAAAATAACACATTTTTAGCCGACGATTTCCGCACGTCCATAATCAACTCTGCCTTAAAATATGAGTGAAGAATTATCCTGAGCATTGGACGATTCCTGGATAGCTCAGCGGTTAGAATATTGACGTACTAGGCCAAAAGTTCCCGGGTTCAATTACCATGTCCAGGTGTCATTTTTCAATTTTCAGAATATGATATATAGAGAGAGTAAATACTCACGAACACAAATATAATAGCTTTGACTATTTGATTCTTAAATAGCAAAATAAATACGTTTAATTTTATACGCACAGTAATCCTGAAAGTTCTTGAAAGTGTGACGTGGCCATTGCAAATCTTGACCAGGCTGTTTTTCTTATCTTCATTTCCAAATGTATGTTCAAATTCAACTATGCTCTTAAAAAAATTCAAGAACTGTTGGGTTGAGGTTACTGTGTGTAAAAAACTATACTAAACGTAAGGCTATCTATCTACTGAAGCAATATTCTATTTATTTGGGTACACAATTTTTTTTTAAATCTAAAAATTGTAAAAGTGTAAATCTTTATTCACGTTTTCTTCCATAGCACCTTGAGAAGGTGAAATTTCAACAACGTGGGAATTATTTCAGTGAATATATTTTCTAATTTTTTGGAGGGTGGTGGTTAGTGATGGGAAGTGGGGGAGGAGAGTTGAAGAAAGATGCGGGATAATTTTTTTTTGTTCATCAGAAAGCCAACGGTTTGTAACTTTGCTAGAATTCAACATCTCGTTGCTACCAGCCTCGTTGGCCGCGTGGTTTAAGACTAGACTGCCAATGACTGGGAGATCTGGTTTGGAATATCCGTTGGGTGTACTGAAGGTAGTTTTCCTAAAATGGTTTTACCCTTTCCCTCCACGCAAATGCGGAGACACTTTTTTGTTCATCCTTAACCCATTAGCTTAGCTAATGCATAGGCATGTAGTCCGAACGGGTAGTAGGACAAAAAAAAATCTCAGCTCGTTGTTCCTTTGTGGTTGTTATCTAGACTGGGTGGACAGCACTGGGGTGCGACTGTACATATCTCCCACCCTGAGGAAGTACGACGGGGGTGTAATCGAGCTGGGGCTGGAGTACACGGATAAGATGGCCATCCCTCCTCATCAGCCACAGTTCACCCTCACCGGATACTGCATCTCCGAGTGCACGGCCGTGGTAAGACGTACTTACATAACACTAGATTAGGATAGTATCAACTTAGATCGATCTCTGATTGCACAACTGAGGTGGTGAGACGCTACAAGTACTTAAAATAATAAAGTTCAGGACTGAAAACTAGTAATTAGAAGCTCAACACTCGATACTAGGGGCAAGAGACAAGACCAAATACAAACCATAGCTCAAGTAGTTAAGAACCATCCTTAAATTACGTTAGTCTTAAAAAAAAATTAATTTTGGCCCTCCCCTCCTATACGGAAAGGATCGTCAGATTTTTCGTCACCGTCTTTCCTCTTTCTATTCAACTTTTTTTTTACGATTTGATATATTCGATTAATTTATTTGTTTGATTATTTTAGACATTAGGGTTGGTGACAAAGCGAGTGCAGAGTAAACGTCACGCTCGTTAAAACTAAACCCTCTGGAGGATCAGTGCTAACATGAAAATACATGGTGGACTGTAAGAAACAGGAATAGGTAGAGAAAGAGGCAACTCATCTTCACTTGACGTTCCCCAATGGTGTAGATTTTGTCTTGCTCAGTAAGTACACTTAAGAAGCATGTGGAAGCCCGGAAATGTTTCCATGCTACAATTCCCGGAACTTGATTTCATAAGAACATCGCTACCGACTCACTGGCGCAAGTAGATGGCCCACCCCTTGAAAACAGGCTGTGATTGATTGATTGATATAAATGTTCCTGGCTCTCTCATTGGCTGTTCTCACTGGGCCAGGGCTTTCCCCCCTCCCGCTGACCCCCCTTTCCACGGTTTGTATGTGTTCCAAACTTGTTAATTCTTGTCCCATTTGGTTTTTGATGTGCCAGTTGGTTTTTTATGTGTGCTCATTGGTTTTTTATGAGTGCCCATTGGATTGTATGTCTGGGTACGATTGGGACTGACGTGGGAGTTTTTTTATTTATTGGTGTGGGAATTTTTTATTTATTGGTGGGGGAACGTGCAGTCCATGGAGTTGAGCACTCCTCCCATGACGTCCCATAAAATGTCGGCATCGCTAGTGAGCATGGGAGGGTTCAGGACCCGCGAGACCCTTTTCACCTTACCCCTCACTCCACCCCCTCCTCACGTGTCAAATCCCCCAGGGGGTAGGACACATTGGGAAGGGAAACTTTGATGTCGCAACTGACTTGGAAGGTACCATTGAGCCCTTAGCGAGAGCAGTTAGCCTTAAACTTGTTTATTTTAGTCATAAACGTTGAAAGCGGATAGCAATTACCCTAGTGAAGAGTCATTAACCCCCCCCCCCTNCCCCCCCCCCCTTGACTTAATAGTGTGGCACATCAGGTTGTAGCCATCTGAAGGCCCCGGCTCAGATGTGGTTTTTGACGCTCATTCAGGGGTCAATTTTTCACAAACAAACCCTAGTTAAACATCTTGTGTTTCAGCGTTATCTATGTATGGTGACATGGATTCGAACCTTGATATATTTGTCCGAATGAGTTGAAATTAAAATGTCAGTCTAAAGATACAGAATAATACAATTACTGTTTGTTAACTATTTGACATGGACGTACCAGCATTTACGCTGGATTGTAATGTGAAAAACTTCAAGCATTATTGTATTTATAAAGTAATTAGCGTTTGTAGGCCTCTCAACCCTAGTAGGGATTTGAACCCAGAGTTTGACATTTGGAAGTGTAACGACATTGGCCCTGAGTTGAAATGTGAACATCTACAAGCATTATTGTATTTATAAAGTAACTAGAGTTTGTTGGCCTATCAACCCTAGTAGGGATTTGACGCCCTAGTTTGAAATTTGTAAGCGCACCGGCATTTGCGCTGGGTTAAAATGTGAAAAGATGTCTAGGAAATCTTCCTACCAAGATGCAAATTAAAACATACGTAGTCTGTTTGTTTGTTTAGTGATAGTATTGAGTAACCACATTGCTATTTTAGATTTAACTAATGGTTTAATATAAGAACAGGCTTATGCCTTAATTGTCACCAATGTCGTTTAAAGGAAATCTCGGAGTTGTATTCAAGTACACAAACCCTAACAAAAAAATGGACATAGTTTCTTCTTCACCAAATATACAGCTGCTGACTCTATCTATTCAACTAAGTCTACAGCTAAGTTTTGATCCTAAGATTAATCTGATTAAAGTCCAAAAGTCACAGTACGTCGCCAACATTCTACTAGGCTTGCCCTCGCAGATGTAAATCCACACGGATATCATCGATCCTCAGACCATGGGTGAAATCGTGGCACCGCTTTTACGAATCGTTGATATCAACAACATAAACTATCTCTACGGCTTACATGAGACATTTAGCTATACTCCATTGCACTAAGTGCCCGTACTTAGAAGGTAAATTTAAAGTCGGGAAACCAATATAAGAACAGACACTAGTGAACCAGTATCATTCGAGTTTGGAAAAGTGTGCGTGAAACTTCATTTTCAACGCTCCTCAACATGAACTGTCTCTACAAAAGATACTACGTAAACCAGGTTGAACAGGAATATCTTAGATCTACGATTAAGTTCCCTATCAACGCGGGCATGGACTAGGAAATCTTTTCAGTGATATTTTCAAGAGCGTCGTACCGTTGCTGAGAAGCGGTTTTAAAGCCATTGTAAAACAGGAGCTTCATACAGTTATTGACATGCTCTCCGACGTCACCAATCAGCATCGTCCTTTCAAAAAGGGCCTATGCTCTCGTGTCGGTGAGGCTGGAACAATCTTGAAACGCAAGGCGGAACCGAAGATCGACACACTGATGTTAATCGCAGGTTATAAAGGGCGTTGTAAGAAGCAGCGACGTCAGTCTACTGTCGTTTCCCGTTTTTAAAAGTTCAAGAAAGAAGTGGTAGATATTTTCAGTTGAAATGTCTTTTCTAAACCCTCAGTCCTGCGAGTGTGCCAGCAGTCAACTCGATATTTTTACTTTCCCACCCAGGCAAACCAATCTTGAAAGTGGACAATGAATCCAGTACAAACCTGTACCTTCCCTCACCGATGATTCGACCATCGAATTTACCGGGCAAGGTGAGTTCTATATCGATCTTTCACTGACCATGATATATATCAGGGTTGCTATCATGAAACCCGACGGGGGCGCTTTCACTGAGGTGGATCAAATCGCTCCCGTCAACAACTGGTTGCATTCGATATTCACACAGGTGGATGTGTTTTAAACCAAAAACTAGTCTCACCACCTAACACCACGTATGCTTATAGATCGTAAATTGGGATGTTGCTCTATTACAACAGTAAATCCAAAATAACACATTTGACTTGCGGTCTGTGTAACATTATTCAAGGACATGATTATTCCTGACTCGACTTTTCTTGTCACGCCACCAAACTGGCGCCAGTTGCGATGACGTCACCGAGAAAAACCCATTGCCAAATATATAGGGAAAGAGGTGGGTTGCGACACCAAAATAGATTCAAAGTCTGGTGACAGAGAACCATTGCTCACACTCTACGCTAGCTTACCTTCGAGAGAGGTTCGTCCTGCACGCTCCTGCACTCACTAGCGATGCCGACATTTTATGGGACGTCGTGGGAGGAGTGCCTGACGCCATGTACTGTGTTCCCCCATCAATAAATAAAAAAACTCCCACAACAGTCCCAATCCTACCCAGACATACGATTCAATGGGCACTCATAAAAAACTAATGGGCACTTTATAAAAAACCAACGGGCAGACATAAAAACCAACGGCCATACATAAAAACCAAATGGAACAAGAATGAACAAGTTTGGACAGTAACCAACAAGTTTGGAACACATACAACCTGTGGAAAGGGGGTTAAGGGGAGGGGGTAAGTCCTGACTCAGTGCCAACAGCCAATAAAACAGTCAAGGATATTTATATCGGCCAATCACATCCTGTTTTTAACGGGTGGACTATCTACTGGTGCAGCAATTAACACGCTGAATGTTGACCCATGATGAATTGCAACGCAAACTTTAAATAGCTGATTGTCAACATATTTTATTTTATACTGGATAAACATATATGTTAGATAATTCTCCCGATGGATGTTTCCAAAGTATAACGCTGTGTCGTGGCACAATCCAATACACCGATACACACGCCTTACATTAACGGGTTACTTCAAATATCCTCACAAAGGTGAAGCTGTCTGCTTGCTTCTGACTGTAGAGCACATGCGCAATGATTTGAGATGGCTATTTCTGAAATTTGATTGGTTATACTATGCCAAACATTTGAGGCAGAGTGGATGAAGTAGAAATGAGTTGAGCTTTAGCAGAACAGCTCACGCTGATGAGACGGAAATCTTGTGATTGGCTTAAAGATCTTCATGTGATCCCGTATCTGTTCTGCGCCTGTTTTTCGGCAAACGTGTGAACCCACAGTAAGTCCTTGTTCGCATCCAAGCTTAACGTTTAGTTCAGCAAGATAGGAAAAGACAGGAAACCGTCTAACCTCACCAACATATAAACAACAACAATAATAATAATATTTAGCACCACGTCTTACTACCCGTTCAACATATAAACACTTCTCTAACAGCGAGTGATATTCAGTTTTTAGGATATTTAATAAGTGAAGTAAAATTAGGTGTAGTTAATCATAAGTAAATTAAATAAAAGTGCAATTTTATTCTTCAAATATTTATTTTCTGACAATTTTTCTTATCTTATCCCTCCATAAACATTGTATGGGCATGTATTGAGGATGGTAAATGAAAGGATGCCAAGGACAATGTTGGAAAAGAAGTATGTAGGAAAAATACCACAAGGGGGCCCAAGAAATAATACAAGGAGCAGATAACAGAAAGTAAGCAAGTGAGAGGAGAAGAATGGAAGAAACTAAAGGGGGAAGGATAGAGAAGGGTGGAGACATTTTACTAAACTGACCCGACCACAGGCTGGAAAGAGTTGTTGATGATGATGATGTTGATAAACATTGATAAAAAAAACCTTACATAAGATTGATTATGACCCCCTCCCACTTTCCCTCGTAAGAAAATGTAAGAAAATACTGAGCTCCCCCAGCCCTCAAAACCATTACGTAATTTAAGGATGGCCCCCTAACACGTGTCATGTTTTCAGGGTATTCCCCCGGAAGGTATCGTGATATTTGGCTCTCAGTTGCACACCCACCTAACAGGGATACGGGTGTTCACGAGACACATCCGAGATGGACGTGAACTTCCTGAGTTGAACAGAGACAACCATTACAGCACTCATTTCCAGGAGATCCGTCTGCTCAAGAGAGAAGTACGGGTACTGCCGGTAAGGGGGTAGTGAACGGAACACAGTAGCGAGTATGTAGTCCCTTAATGTAGCTCAATTTTCATAGATATATCATCTGGAAGGCCTTTTATCCCTACAAGAAACTTACTACAGTGAGATATCTCTTAACAGACACCTTTGAATAGCTGATTTTTCTTTATAACGGACAGTTTAAATTTCCTCGTCAAAATAATCATAGTTTTTACGGTGAAACAACTTCCCAATAACGGACTTTTTAAATAACGGACAAGGACACTGCTAGAGATGCATATTTATACATAAGGAAGAGTGGACAAAAGTTGAAAACACTAGTCCAGGTACTGTATCTGATTGTAGGAATGTCAGGAATGCGATTGTCTCACGTGAAGTGTGAGCAGTACTTTCTTTACCCTCTAGGGAAACTTTCTAGAATAGCTTACGTAGTAATGACTACGGTACTTAAAGTTCTTACCTCCCTCCTCTTCCGGGGGTTATTCAATCATTTTAGTCTGTGCTCGCATACACATTTAGACCTACAGTAAAGAAGGCTTACTGTTCATATACCATTTTATTTGCGTATTGTCCTGTGCATAATGCAATCTGTACATTAAACTACGTACAATATGTATCCACATGTCATAATGATCCTGTATGTAATACTGCACAATGCTGTAATTGGATGGTTGTAGTTAATATTCACAGTATAAATAAGTCCAAGCTTTATTATATAAAAAATGTTTTCTTAATAACGAACACCTTTTAATCCCGGAAGGTGTCCATCCACTACAAAGAGATTTCACCATAGTATAGTTCTGGTTGAAAAAAATACCTCTCATAATGCTATTCGTAAGAAAATCGAGCTATTTTTCCTCACTGCCAGAAATATTTCCAATATATATTAAGTAAAGTGTGATTTCCCTGATTTAAGTGAAACTTTAATTCCATATGGGCTTGAATTGTGGTAAAAAGTTGGCGTGGTTACGTGGTGGCGTGGTAGTTCACCCAAAACCTTAGAATAAAACTGAGGATAAGATGTTCTGTTCACACTTAAATTAAATTTACCTCTATAGGAGGGCACATGAACTGGTAAGAAGTCAGTCTTTTCTCGTCACTTTTGCTTGTGATAAGGAGTTCAGTGCTCAAATAGCATCTGAATGACCTTAGGTTCTTTTTTTCACTATTGCATTTCCATCCTCCCTTTATGTAAATACGATTGCAATTTTCTCTACATTCTATCCTCTATCCTCCCTACCCCATTAGTGTAAATATGAGTACAGCCCGGAGAACTAGTAAGACGTGGTGAATGTAAAACAATCACAACTAAAACTGGGATATGCTACGATACCAAAATAGGATTCAACTGCTTGTTTTGGGTAATGACTGAGGGTAGTAAGGGAGGGGAGCTTTTGAGGGAGAGAGGTATTTGTTATGGTTTTTAATGAAACATTGGTGGTTATGTTCCACCAACTAAGACTTACAAATAATCACTTTCAATAAAATGACGGGGCTCTGCTAGTGGGGACACGTCCCCCCTAATAATCTAGTCAAATGGGATACTCTTAGTAACGTTAAAGAAAGGGAGAGTTGTTTCATTTAGAAAATTATAAGTCCAAGTTTGTAACAATGCATAAATCACTTAAATAATTAATTCCGTGGTCATGTTATTTGTGTTATTTATTGGGAAAGAAATAATTTTGATTTTCTAACCCAAGCGGTAAAGGTGTTTATTCTCCACACCAAATAATGAAGAGCTAGCTTTGTCAATGAATAAAATGCTACAAGTGAACACATTTTTTTAATTTTACAAAATTTACTTTCTATGAATAACTCTTACCCTGTTGAAGGGTACAGTTGGAGCTTTAGAAGTAATGCACCCACATTTGCGTGGTGATAGACTGAAAAAAACACAACTCATTGTACCCAGCTGGGAATTAAACCATAACCTACCCCTATAAAATATGAGAATGACACCTTGATCCACGTGCCCACCTGGTAAAATCTGAGGTACAGCCCAATTTTCATAGAAAGAGTGACTAAATCTTCTTTCATTCATACGTCAAATAATGTAATCTACAGCATTCACATTTTGGTATTTTTTATCAACACCTATAAAATAGTATAATGTTATCATTGTTGACAGCAAAACTATGTTTTTATTTTCCAAAAGGATCTTTTTACCAAAAGCCTACTATAACATTTTACTTGACGTCTTCCCTGATGCTATGATGGCTTGTTTGGTTAACAGGGCGATGCACTCATCACCACCTGCTGGTATCAAACCACAGAAAGGACAAACATCACTATGGGAGGCTATGCCATCAGTGACGAGATGTGCGTCAACTACGTCCACTACTACCCCAAGGTCGATCTGGAAGTTTGTAAGAGTTCCATCAGCAACAACGCACTCGATACTTACTTCCGGTTTCTTCGCGAGTGAGTACGTTCGTTTAATCGGATTAGGTGTGTGTGTGTGTCTATGATTACAAACATGACGGTCCTAGTTCCTTCACAGGATGACAACTTGAGAGTGAATAATTCACTCCATGATTCCAACTTCCTGCTGCAGAAAGACTCAATTCAATAATGAAATCAAGTTTTGAAGTAGAAAGTTTGGGAGATTGTAAAATTAAGTCTTGGGGACAGTTTCATCGTCAGACTTTGTACGCCTTGAGAGCAGCTCTATACTAAATGCAGGATGACGCCTACATAGACCAGAATGGAATGGGCCATTTTAATATGTGAAACACCCCATTGTATTTGAATTTAGGTAGGTGTCATCCTGGGTCTTTGTAAAATTGCGTCTTTCGCACAGATGACTAAGAGTTGCGCAATGCTATCACACATGTTAGTTCTTAATACACTTCAGGGAACACACGCACCCAAATAAAGTGAGCTGAATAATAATGCACACCAGATTGAGGATTAACAACCAGAAGATCGGAGAAAGTTACACAATAAGAACCTTCATGGTCTGTATACATCACCAAACATATTAAAGGTAATCAAAGCACGTTGGCTGAGGTGGTTTGGGTCATGTGGTGCGCATGGTTTATGACATACGTGAATATTTAAGTGCTAGAAGGTAAACCCTGAAGACCAAGACGTCGATGAGAAGATAGTTTGAATAGAGATCTGAAGGAGACTTGGTGTTTGGCTAGGTTTAGGATGGAGGTATCTCATGATAGGATTGAATGGTGGGCTTGCAGCCTGGCGGCCATGGATATTCGGGATAATTAAGGGCAAAGAGTGAACTATCATGTTTTTTTTTCAACTATTGTATGCAATCTCAAATGCCACGTTAACAGTCCATGGCTAAAATTTGTATGCAATCCATGTGACCAAGATATTGTACAATTTCTTGCACAACTTTTTGTACAAGAAGCTGTATCATGTGTACCGGGCTTCAGAGAATTTGTAGAGAGTATTGTAGCAGGTGCTTTTGTTTCTATGTGTGTATCAGTAAAAGCTAACAAACGAAAGTTTATAAGTATATGTCTATAATAAATAATAACAAAATAATGTAAATCACAGAACAGAAGGACGCCCAAAGCTACAACTATCATATAACAAACACCTCCAAATAGTTTATTAAAGAATAAACAATTATTTTTAAAATCCGGGACCTCCCCTTTTAAGCTTGGGGGCATCCTTTCAAAGCTTGTCTAATAATTTTGGTCACGAGACGCTACTGACCGGTTAGGTGTATGTTTATTTGAGATCTCTGTTGAGCAGGTGGGAGGACCAACAGACCAGCAGCAGCCAAGGTATTTCCTCCAACTACCAGGCCGTGGACTGGACCCCCATGAGGAGTCAAATGTTGGAACAGATGTACCAGCAGTTCCCTATCTCCATGCAGTGCAACCAGTCGTCAGGGGAGAGGTTCCCGGGCTATTGGGAGGATATGATCTCTTCTCACGTCCTATTCCCGCTGCCGCCTCAGGCGAGAGAGTGCTCCACCGAGGAGACTGTGTAGTCAGGCGCTTCCTGTCACTCTTATATAGACAATATACTGCCCCTTTGTTATGGGCAGTCTCTTAACTCAAATACTGTACTGACATGCTAGTTCCGGCAGTTCCGTCACTCGCACACTGTACTGACACGTTAGTAGAGGTATTCCCGTCACTCGCACACTGTACTAACACGCTAGTAGAGGTATTCCCGTCACTCGCACACTGTACTGACATGCTAGTAGAGGTATTCCCGTCACTTGCACACTGTACTAACACGCTAGTAGAGGTATTCCCGTCACTTGCACACACATCGATACGAGAGTAGAGGTATTCCCGTCACTCGCACACTGTACTGACACGCTTGTAGAGGTATTCCCATCACTTGCACACTGTACTGTCACGCTAGTAGAGGTATTCCCGTCACTTGCACACTGTACTGTCACGCTAGTAGAGGTATTCCCGTCACTCGCACACTGCACTGACACACTATTAGAGGTATTCCCGTCACTCACACACTGCACTGACAAGCTAGTAGAGGTATTCCCGCCACTCGCACACATATCGACACGCTAGTAGAGGTATTCCCGTCACTCGCACACTGTACTGTCACGCTAGTAGAGGTATTCCCGTCCCTCACACACTGTACTGACACGCTAGTAGAGGTATTCCCGTCACTCACACACTGCACTGACACGCTAGTAGAGGTATTCCCCTCACTCGTACACTCTACTGTCACGCTAGTAGAGGTATTCCCGTCCCTTGCACACTGTACTGACATTCTATTAGAAGTATTCCCGTCACTTTCACACACATTGACACGCGAGTAGAGGTATTTCTTTCACGATCTCACTAAACTACAACTTAGGGATATTCTCGTCATTTCCGCACTTTACTGACACTTTATTTTAATACATAGTCACGTTCTCTAATTATGTTTGTAATTTCTTTAGGCATCAAATCAGATTGTTAACAAAATGGCATGCTGATGTAATGTTTTAACACCTATTAAAAATCGGCTTTTAGTGGTCTATTATTGGTAGCCATAGTCTAGCCTATAGCTTTAATCCAATACGTAATATATACCAAACTGCATTCCTACTAACCCTTCCTCTAGCTATCCTACCAAACCTTCTTACTTGTTCAGACATTGAACGTATAGTAGGCCTAATACTTACTGTAACCCCATTTTTTTTACTAAGCAAAAAGAAACACTGGGAGCATACAAAACAGATAATTGAAATACATAAAAAAGCATAGTTGAATGTAAGAACCCATGAACGGAATCTAATATATGGGCATAATACAGCAAAAAAAGGCTAAGCATTCTGAAATACCAAAGGACGTTAGGACTAACCATTAATATGGGTGTGTAAGAGACGCGAGAAATGGTAAATGTTTTTGTAGTTTTTAAATCAAAACTTATTTTGGTCAAAATAAATCAAATGATGCTTCATTACAAACATAGAGCTTAATTTTCTTAATATGTTGACTTAAACAGTTCTTGAATATCTGTCAAGGGTGTCCTTTAATTTAATGACAACATTTTCCTCTGCCCACTTGGAGATTTCGAAGCTATTTTCCGAAGCGGGTTGCATCTTAACTTGACGCACCTAAGTAGTCTAAGCACAGTAACACTCAGACGCCAATATACAAACTAAAAAGAGATGTAAGAAAATTGTGAAGTTCACCCTTAGAGGGCTTTTGTATATGTGCTGATAACCCTTCCCCTCTTCCTTTGACAAGTTTACACAATCAATATTTGCTCCTTGAAAACATTGACTTGTTTTTTAATTTTCCGTTTTTCTTGTTTACTATTATAGATAGACATGACATAGACATTAAAATAAAAAATACTATTTAGAAAATAGCAAGTACTTGATATTGTTTGTTAAATGATATTTTAGCAACCCCAATCTCCGTTGTCCAATGCTTGTAAGAACACTCATTTCGAAACCACCTTTCTTTATAAACGGTTCCTTGTCTTTGTCAAAGTTTGTCGTACTTCATCCATCAGCAGATATTGGTAGGAGTGAACATCAGACATCGATGTTTTCAAAACGATATTTAAAGTTGGATATTCACGCCATAGATTTTTGTAGGTATATAATTTTTAGCCGTCGATATTTTGTACCAATATCTAAGGTGTGGTGATAATACATGTTTTTTTCGTCGGTACTACGGGTGTCACCTCTAACCTTTAAACACCCCCCCCCAATATAATCCCCTACCACCCCTCTCATCCGCCGCTTAAATATGATCTTCAGTTTCAGTTTGATTTAAAAAACAAAATACCAGGTTTTATTTGTTCCGTAAAATCGATGTCTTACAAGCATTTTTTTTTATCCATTGATGTCATCATTTCGGTAGGGACATCGATTTTTTTTCCCCCATTCAAGGTAGGCCCCAACAGTTAGGCCAAAAAGAATCCTCGTTTTGATATATGTAATTTATATTATAATTATGTTTGTTGGTCGATGATGTTCAACAATCGATGTTCTTTAGCAACATACAAGGCAAACACGTTATCGATCAGCAAACATCGATGGCGTGAACGTCAAACCGTCAACAACGATGGTTGAAAATCATCGCCCAATAAACATCAATGTTAAAAACATCAAACATCGAACCTTCACTATCGATGTTTTTAAAACATCAATGTTCAATGTGCATCTCTATTCACGGCGTGGGACATCATACCAGTATAGTCTAGCAAGCAAGGTGTGTGGGACATTAGACCAGTCTAGTAAGCAAGCAAGGTGTGTGGGACATCAGACCAGTCGAGTCTAGCTAGCAAGGTGTGTGGGACATCAGACC
>CABFOW010008630.1:0-17182 GCA_902141385.1 Timema californicum | reverse complement strand
CCACAGAGGTGGTCTATATTTATATATAATAGTTATATTGAAATTCAGAAATATTTCATAAATCATGACTCATCATAAAGTTTAATCTAGGAAAGCAAACTGCCAATAAGAGCCTCTAATTGTTCCAAGACTAGCATATCTCAGCATTAGTGAGATTACACACGTTAACGTAAATAATAAAATGGTTTAGATGTCATCTGGAATAGAACAGAGTCATTCATACCTTTAGTTGTACTATTTACTTGGACTTTGGATAAAAGAGTAATAAGGAAAGTTAGGGCCATGGGAATGAAGCCTTGGGGAGCATGTTAGCTGCTACCAGAAGCATGTAAGATCTAGAGTTGGGTTGCAGCGTGTACATGAGATAGTAGAGGAAGCTAGGAGGAGATGGTGTGGACACGTAATGAGGATGGAAGGTCTAGAGTTGGGTTGCAGCATGTACATGAGATAGTAGAGGAAGCTAGGATGAGATGGTATGGACACGTAATGAGGATGGAAGGTCTAGAGTTGGATTACGGCGTGTACATGAGATAGTAGAAGAAGCTAGGATGAGATGTTATGGACAGGTAATGAGGATGGAAGGTCTAGAGTTGGGTTGCAGCGTTGTACATGAGATAGTAGAGGAAGCTAGGAGGAGATGGTATGGACAGGTAATGAGGATGGAAGGTCTAGAGTTGGGTTGCAGCACGGACATTAGATAGTAGAGGAAGCTAGGAGGATATGTTATGGACAGGTAATGAGGATGGAAGGTCTAGAGTTGGGTTGCAGTACGTACATGAGATAGTAGAGGAAGCTAGGAGGAGATGGTATGGACAGGTAATGAGGATGGAAGTTTTAGAGTTAGGTTGCAGCGTGTACATGAGATAGTAGAGGAAACTAGGAGGAGATGATATGGACAGGTAATGAGGATGGAAGGTCTAGAGTTGGGTTGCAGTACGTACATGTGATAGTAGAGGAAGCTAGGAGGAGATGGTATGGACAGGTAATGAGGATGGAAGGTCTAGAGTTGGGTTGCAGCACGTACATGAGATAGTAGAGGAAGCTAGGATGAGATGTTATGAACACGTAATGAGGATGGAAGGTCTAGAGTTGGGTTGCAGCGTGTACATGAGATAGTAGAGGAAGCTAGGATGAGATGTTAAGGACAGGTAATGAGGATGGAAGTTTTAGAGTTAGGTTGCAGCGTGTACATGAGATAGTGGAGGAAGCTAGGAGGAGATGTTATGGACAAGTAATGGGGATGGAAGGTCTAGAGTTGGGTTGCAGCGTGTATATGAGATAGTGGAGGAAGCTAGGAGGAGATGTTATGGACAAGTAATGGGGATGGAAGGTCTAGAGTTGGGTTGCAGCATGTATATGGGATAGTATAGGAAGCTAGGAGGAGATGTTGTGGACAGGTAATGAGGATGGAAGGTCTAGAGTTGGGTTGCAGCGTGTATATGAGATAGTAGAGGAAGCTAGGATGAGATGTTATGGACAAGTAATGAGGATGGAAGGTCTAGATTTGGGTTGCAGCACGTACTTGAGATAGTAGAGGAAGCTAGGAGGAGATGTTGTGGACACGTAATGAGAATGGAAGGTCTAGTGTTGGGTTGCAGCACGTACTTGAGATAGTAGAGGAAACTAGGAGGAGATGTTATGGACAAGTAATGAGGATGGAAGGTCTAGAGTTGGGTTGCAGCGTGTTAATGAGATAGTAGAGGAAGCTAGGATGAGATGTTATGGACAGGTTATGAGGATGTAAGGTCTAGAGTTGGGTTTCAGCGTGTACATGAGATAGTAGAGGAAGCTAGGATGAGATGTTATAGACAGGTTATGAGGATGGAAGGTCTAGAGTTGGGTTGCAGCACGTACATGTGATAGTAGAGGAAGCTAGGATGAGATGTTATGGACAGGTAAAAAGGATGGAAGGTCTAGAGTTGGGTTGCAGCGTGTATATGAGATAGTAGAGGAAGCTAGGATGAGATGTTATGGACACGTAATGAGGATGGAAGGTCTAGAGTTGGGTTGCAGCACGTACATGAGATAGTAGAGGAAGCTAGGATGAGATGTTATGGACAGGTAATGAGGATGGAAGGTCTAGAGTTGGGTTGCAGCGTGTATATGAGATAGTAGAGGAAACTAGGATGAGATGTTATGGACAGGTAATGAGGATGGAAGGTCTAGAGTTGGGTTGCAGCGTGTACATGAGATAGTAGAGGAAGCTAGGATGAGATGTTATGGACACGTAATGAGGATGGAAGGTCTAGAGTTGTGTTGCAGCGTGTATATAAGATAGTAGAGGAAGCTAGGATGAGATGTTATGGACACGTAATGAGGATGGAAGGGGAGAGGATCCCAAGAAGAATAGATATGAAGAGTGTAGGGAAAAGACCGCAAAGAAAACCAAGGATGAAATGGGAGGAACAGATAGCAGCAAGTGTGCAAGTGCGAGGAGGAGAGTGGAAGAGAGTGTATGAGGAAGACTGGTGGAAGAACAGAGGGGATGGAGGAATTTTACTAAACTGGCCCAACCACAGGCTAGAAACAGTTGATTATGATGATGATGATTATGATGATGATTATGAGAGGGCCTATTTATTATTTTGGCTACTAGGGTTTTTTAGCATTGTGTCTCACTACCAGTTCGGGTTGTACGTCTATGTATTAATTAAACCAATGTGTTATTAATGAGGATGGAAGGTCTAGAGTTGGGTTGCAGCGTGTACATGAGATGGTAGAGGAAGCTAGGAGGAGATGGTATGGACACGTAATGAGGATGGAAGGGGAGAGGATCCCAAGAAGAAGAATAGATATGATGGGTGTAGGGAAAAGAGCGCAAAGAAGACAAAGGAAGAAATGCGAGGAACAGATAGCAGCAAGTGTGCAAGTGCGAGGAGGAGAGTGTAAGAGAGTGTATGAGGAAGACTGGTGGAAGAACAGAGGGATATGGAGGCAGTTTACTAAACTGGCCCAACCACAGGCTGGAAACAGTTCATGATGATGATGATGATGAGTGTGCCTATTTATTATTTTGGCTACTAGGTTTTTTTAGCATTGTGTCTCACTACCAGTTCGGGTTGTACGTCTATGTATTAATTAAACTAATGTGTTAGGGATTAGGAAGGTTGAATTGAGATTAAGTGTACGCGCGTTTACGTGGAGAGAGAGTGTAAAACCATTTAGGGAACACCAGCCTCAATGCAACCGACGGGGATCGAGTCTCGATCTGCCCGTCTTCAACAACCTTTTCTATTGTGAGATTAGCGCCTTAGACCATGCTGCCACCTAAGCGGGTTGGTATCATATGGATTTTAAGCGTGTGGTTAGAGATAAAAGTAAATCAACAGAAATAATAAGGTTATGTATAACTTATATAATATATAAAATATATGTATATATTTATGTATCTAACTTACTACCTGTCCGGGCGAGTCGCATATTTACAAATTACTTTAGAAAAATACTATATTTGTTTTAATTATTTAGATTGTATACACTTATTTTAAGATAGTATTTAAATGTTTGATTAAATACAAGTTTAAACGTTCACGTTGAATCCCTGACTACATTTTGTATCCTCTCAACTTTAATTTAATTTTATTAAATAAAATACATCACAAATAAAAATTAATAACTCTTGACTTATTTGATTCAATCGATCAGCTATTGCATTCCTCTACCACTAAGAATTTATTTCACAAGTAACTGTACAGATAAATTACTAACTCTCAACTTAGCTGATATGTAACAGTCGCCGGTAAGTTATTTCATCCCTCTGTCACTCAGGATTTATTTCTCAAATAACTGCACAAGCATCTTTTTATAGCTTGTCTCAAAAATTTGGCCTGGGGGACAGCGAGCGCTCCCTTCACCTGATTATGGGTTGGCAAAAGTTTTTTTCTACCGCCAGAGCTTCGCCAAATTTAGCCTTCGGTGCAAATTTAGTTAGTTTCTCAAAGAATAAGGTACACTTACTAAAACTTTGTAAACTTTTATCTATTGCTCTCAGCTTATAACATCATGTTGTTTTTATTATTTCACCATTTTATTTATGACGTGATATTTTTTATTAAATACATTTTTTCCCGCCCTTTGAACAGTTACCACTCTCCCGTTCCCCCTCCCCACCCTATTAATGTTTATTGTGGTAAAATACAAGCTACGAGCTATTAGCGACCCACTCCGATGGTTGAATGGTCTAAGGCGTCACCTTAGTAATAAATTGAACTCCCGATGATGGGGAGATTGGGTATATAAGGATAAGGGTGTGGTTTTACCAAATGCGTGTACACTTCCTCTAAATTCAATCTTCATCATCCCTAACATATTAACATAATTAGTAGATGTGCTTATAGTTAAATGGTAATTGTGGTGAGTTTGAGTCGGTTTTCTGTCTCTACGTGTAATGTGCAGAACAGCCTTCACGTTGGGCGCCAATTGTAATGTACTATCGTTGTCGCCCCATGTTGGGCGCCAATTGTAATGTACAGAACTGCCTCACGTTGGGATGCCAATTGTAACGTACAAACTCCTATCAGCTAATGCCCCACTTTGAGACGCCAATTGTAATGTCCTGTTGTTTAGCCCTTACGTTGGAACGCCAATTGTAATGCACTGACTCCTCCTCTCGTTGGGATGTCATTTGTAACATCACTAACCCCTCGTTGGGATGCCAATTGTAGTATCTCTACTGTTTATCTTAACAGCTGCCACTGTTGTGCGCCATTTGTAACATCTCACGTTGTTACTATTAATTGTACTCCACCTTATTTAAAGTTGTATGCGTGGATACTAGTCAATCTTTTTCAGTGTTTGTTTTAAAATTAAAAGTTGGAAATAACTTAATTAAATTTAATAAAACAAGACTTCAATAAACTAAAGTTTTTTTTATAAACTTTTATCCATAGTCAAGATTTGTGTCCAATTCTTTTGAAGGGGTGAAAACAAATGCTGCTAGTTAAATTTTGGAAATTTTATTTACGACTAAATTCAATTAGTAGCTTATGGTCGTAAGTGAGGATATCGTGGCCCACATTTTGAGAACGACTTGCTTGTATTAGTTCTATAGGATAAATTAAAAATAGTTTTATAATTAAAAAGATTAAATAGTATATATAGGGGTGATTTACTATCACTCGAAAAATATTTGAGACAAATACTTGAATATTCACTTGAATAGCCTGGTTGAGTTAAATAGTGTCAAATGTAATTTGTTTTTGAGTGCTCTACTTTTATTTTCAGGGCACTACTAATATCTTTCTCATAATATGGGGATTGGAGGCGGTAACAAACTGGATAATCCAATAAACGGTCGGGGTAGAGCACATGTCCATTAATAAATGTCCAACGCGACTTGACAATATAATTTCACTTCATCCTAAGGTGTCATTTACATTTATTCTTCCATAAGCTTTGGGACATGAATATTTTTTGAATGATTAGTCCAAGGTACCCTTTTATTTAGAAAGATAATATGTATTTTCGGGAATGAACAAAGTGATTTCGTGAACCTTATCAAATTTATAGTTTAATGCAATCATTGTGTATGGTTATGACCTTGAAATGCTCAGTCGGTAAGGGATCATCCATAAATCAGGTAAATCCTTTAGTTTTTTTCTTATTTCCCCCCATTGTTTTTTTCTTATTTCCCCCCATGTAACACATAATAACATTTAGCCTGTCCCCCTCCCCCAAACGAAACTGTGTTAGGTAACACTGTGCTGTACCCCACCCCAGTGAATCAGTGGTAGACCTATACCTAGACAAAGGGCAAACACTTCAAACCACGTCAAGGGCACAATTTTATATATATATATATATAAATCATAGCAAAAGATATTCAAACAAATGTATGGAGTTTTACATATTGATATACTTACAAATGTAAACTACTAATGTATGTAGTTTCACATATTAATATTCTTACAAATGTAAACTACTAATGCATATAGTTTCACATATTAATATACTTACAAATGTAAACTACTAATATATGGAGGTTCACATATTAATATACTTATAAATGTAAACNTAAAGAATGTAGCTTCACATATTAATATTCTTACAAATGTAAACTACTAATGCATGTAGTTTTACATATTAATATACTTACAAATGTAAACTACTAATATATGTAGTTTCACATATTAATATTCTTACAAATGTAAACTACTAATGCATGTAGATTCACATATTAATATACTTACAAAACTAATATATGGAGGTTCACATATTAATATACTTATAAATGTAAACTATTAATGTATGTAGTTTCACATATTAATATACTTACATATGTAAACTAATATATGGAGGTTCACATATTAATATACTTATAAATGTAAACTACTAATATATGGAGGTTCACATATTAATATACTTATAAATGTAAACTATTTATATGTGGAGCTTCACATATTAATATGCCTTAAGCATATTAATATACTCACAAATTTAAACCACCAATATATAAAGTTTCAACTATTGAAATGCTTTAAACTACTTACGTATGGGTTTTCACATATTAATATGCTTCATAGAATATAACCGACTTTTAGAAAAATAAAGCTAATTTTATAATATTTAGTTAATGTCCCATTTTCAAATAATAATAATATATTACATTTAATTCGCATTATTCATTATTTTCATAACTTATTTATTATGGTATTTCAGCCATTTAATTTATTGAAAGAATCTGTATTTATTAATTTCATTAAAATCACTTTCGTTTTTAAGGGGTTAAAATATACTTTCCAGATACGTTTATGTTTTTAAATATTACTTTATTGTAGGCCCTATCTATGTTCTAAACAAAAGTATACCATTTAAAAAAAATTTCATACTGTTAATCAATTTTCCTGTTGTTATTATTATTATTATTATTATTATTATTAGCACCGCGTCTTACTACCCGTTCGGGTTGTACGCACTTACGCTAATGTGTAATGGTAGGGTGATTGTGAGATGAAATGAAGGACCTACAGTTTAACGTGGAATCCGAACCACGGTGGAGACCTGGCATTCCTCACATTCACAAGATGTCTTTTCAGAGGTGAAGGAAGGGTTTGGTAATCAGATAAATCTGTGCCGGGACCGAGGATTGAACCCCAGCCGCCAGCACAGAATTCTGACACCTTAACCCCTAGACCACCAGGTCACCCAATTTTCCTGTTCCAAACAAATTTTACTTAACTAATTTTCTTATTCTTCTTTTACTTATAATTCAAACAAATATATAATTTTTAATCTGTCCTTATAAATTATATCGAAATAATATACATGTACTTTGTTAGTTCCATATCCACATATCATCCATGAAACCCATCACCTAGCAGGATTTTTCAAACGTTGTGTGGTAATTCCATCCTGTTTGTAGACACATGCAAGCCATGTGGACGCAACTTCGACACGCTACTGAGTTTAAGTCTGTTTTTCAACATAAATTATCTCCAAGCGTAATTAGATACATTTGTGTCATCGTGTTTTTCAAAATTTCTGTCTCAGCTTCCAAATAAACCTTGATAATATGAAACACGTGGTATTTCATCATGGACATTATTTTGTTATTTTATCATACAAGCAATACACCATTTAATCATGTGGAACAGTATGTTCTCTAATGTGAACCTAGAAAGAAGTTAAGTAGAAACAATATTGAACAAGCACTACTCTGAAGTTGAAATTAGAGGGAGAAGCTCTTTGTAATGTACCCTTCAATAAACATAGAAAAAGGGTATGCAATTCTACTATGAGCAAACACTACTCTAAAGTTGAGGCTAGGTATCTAGAGAGAAGCTCTTTGTAATGTCCTCTCCAATAAACCTAGAAAAAGGGTATGCAATTCTACTATGAGCAAACACTACTCTAAAGTTGAGGCTAGGTATCTAGAGAGAAGCTCTTTATATTGTCTCCTCCAATAAACCTAGAAAAAAGGTATGCAATTCTACTATGAGCAAACCCTACTCTAAAATTGAGGCTAGGAATCTAGAGAGAGCATCTTTGTAATGGTCCCTCCTCAAAACCGAGCCAAACATGCTCTAACATGGATAATCCGTTTAAGGAAGAGCGCTTATCCCTATTAGCACGTAGCTATCTCAAAGAGTTGTGTAAAGGAGGCTAGGTCAGCCCCCTGTTAGCACGCGCCCCCCCATTCTACAACTAGTGGCCAGTACGAACACCCCCAGGTGGAGCAAGATCCCCCAAAAGTGAGCTTGGCGCCGTCCTACCTTCCTCTATAATTACAGCCCGACACTGCGGAGAGAAGCAGATACAATAAAAACAAAGTAAATACACAGTAGGACAGCAATAAGGACGAGCAAGCCCTCAGGACTCTAACAAGCAGTTGGGAGAGGTCCAGGGTGGACTCTCTTTTCCTGGAGCTATGGCGGGACACGCGGAAGGACCAGAGCACCCTTAAACCTAACAGATACCTATATTCTCTTTCTTTCTGAAGAATTTACAGCTATATGTGTAAAATAGTTTTATTCGCAACTAAATCTTATATTTAATTTACTGAATTTGCCACGCACTTTCTAAACAAAGGTATGTAACGGCACATGACCTAAATCTAGCTTGACGCAAGACAGAGACATTAATGATAATAACGTTTTATTTTCTTGTTTCTTTAAACTAATGTCTTATTTTCAATATATTTTAAATTATTATTATTAGCACCGCGTCTTACTACCCGTTCGGGTTATACGCACTATATTTTAAAGAAAGTCACTTAAAATCAGATGACAAAAACCACCAATTGACCTGAGAAAGAGTAAATAAAAACAGTATCAAAGAGAAGAATATTCACCACTGGTTGGAATTGAGCCTAAGACTCAAAGATTAATAACAATTAATGAAAGACCCGCTTCGTTAGTCACGTGGTCTAACGTGCTACTCTCGTAGTATACTAGATTGACGATGACGGAGAGATCGAGGCTCGTATCATAGCCGGGCGTACTGAATGTGGCTTAAAGAAAATTGTTTTCCACTCTCCCTCGACGCTAATTCGGGTACACTTCCTTCCAATATAACCTTCCTAACCCCTAAAACAATTAGCGTTATTAGTACATTAGCATATACTGGAACGGGTAGTATGATCAGAGCTAAAATAAAATTGAAGAAAACTAACGCTATTGTGTGTACTGCGCATGAACAGCTAAACCGGCGAGATATAAAGTTTTCATGCTACGGATATAGCCGCGTCAAATATCCTATTCGTAGATTTAAAAATGAGACCTGGTCACGGGAATCGAACCCGGTAGTCTTGGCTCAGCGCTGTAATGGACTCTGCCTTAAGCTTTGAGTAAAGGAGGACCCTGAACATGGGAAGAATCCTGGATAGCTAAGTGGTCTTGTATTGGCACACCAAGCTAAGCGTCCTATATATACCTTGAGTTTGGTTGGAGGAAGAGCAGAGAAAGTTCAAACAAATTTCTTTGAGACCAATATTGATACCATTTCACTATTTCATTAAAGTTATTATATAGGTATTGTTAATATATATTAAAAATGACAGTTTGCAGATCACAAGACTTGACGTATGAATATGTTAACATTGTTTTAATAACTTTACCCGCCTCGGTGGCGTAGTTGGCTAACGCGCTTGTTGTGTTGAGCTCGACTGCTGAGGACGGGGAGATCGAGGTTCAACTCTCGGTCGGGTGAACTGGGGGTGGTTTTTCCTAAATGGTTTTCCACTATCCCTTCACGCAAATGGGGGTTCGCTTCCTCTAATTCAACCTTCCCAATTCCTAATCCATTAGCGTAATTAGTACCTAAAGCGTATAACCCGAACGGGTAGTAAGATAATAATAATAATAATAATAATTTTAGTAACTTTAGTAACTAACTTATACTGTTCTTCCTACCAAAATCATACTATAGGTTCGATTACAGTGCTTAGGCATAATTTTATTATTTAAAAAATAGCACCTTGTCTTACTACCCGTTCAGGCTATAAGCTTATGTACTAATTACAATAATGGTTTTGGGAATTAGGAAGGTTATATTAATGTAGGTGTACCCGCATTTGTGTGAGGTGAGAGTGGAAAACAATTGTAGAATAAAACCTCAATACACCCGAACGAGATTCGAACCTCCATCTCCACGTCACTGGCAGCCTAGTCTACTGCGAGAGTAGCGCGTTAGACTGAGTGGCCACTGAAGCATGATCATTTTACAATTAACTAAATAATAATAGAATTAATCATATGAGCTAAAGGTATTGAAACATATCACTAAACACCCCAAAATATCACAGACCTACTAAACTTTCGTAATGTTCGCATTTCACTACACAATGATGAGGAATTTAGAGTTTAGAAGAAATGTTTCCTCATTTTAGTATAAAGAGAGTAGTAAAACATTAGGGGGTGTGGGGGGTGATCAACTCAATACACCTGTCCCGAATTTAGTACCTTAACCGAAAAACCAGACGAAACGAGTCCTAGTCCGCGTGCCCACCGTTGCAAGCTATAGCCCAATAAAGCGTCAAGAAGATATATTATTTCTAAAAAGTAGGCTCTGGGTTTCGCTTCAATATATTTACGTACCTACCAAAACCATTGGAGCAAAACTCGTTTTAAGGATTATTTTGCCTAAATAAAACCTTCCAAAATAGTGTAACAATTATTAGGTGATTCTTCCTCGGACTTCGCTTGAATAAAAATTGAAAGTACTTTCATAGCTATATTTCGAATACAAAAATTAAATAAACTAATAACTTTTATTAAGGCACTTGGCCCTGTCGAATGCAAGTCTAAAACCTATTTTGTGGGATAGTGGGCGGGAGGGTGAAAGGCGTGGTGTGGCTTCACAGCCGACCAAAGTATCCTTCCGCGCCAACAAGAACAGATGAATCAAGGGAACCTTGGATGGTTCTAGCTACCAGACAGGTCTTTTGGAAAAATACGTTTATAAATATCAGTTTTCTTGAGAACAAGTGAAATTTTTATGTTATCACTTTCAACACACCTTCAAGGTTTATTGATTGTTACATTTTCTTATTTTTTGTTTATGAAGCCGGTAGTTTTCTATTGAAAGATGTCAATTTTATCGATAAAATTATAGAAGAGGTTTGTATATAAAAAGTATAACTTAATCAACAAGCTTCTATTCTTGAACAAACCGTTTCCGAAAAGAAAATTTCAAAATAATAAAAATTCTTGAAGATAGCCGTTTGTTCCCATGGCTCTGGATTTTCACGCCAAATGAAAAGGGCCAAACACCTTAAGGTATCTATTTCCTTACGTCACTCTAGTTGGAATTGTAAATGGGGATCTTTGCCCCTTAAGCATCTCAGCTTTCTTACATCTCCAGAGCTATTTTAAATATGATCGTAAATATTTTACTTGAATGTGAAGGTGAACAGCCTATGATTTCAGAAGGTGACCACTTTTAAACTTGTAGATGCGTTTTACTGTTTAACCCATACTACAATGTCTAACTGCCCATTTGAGTTATAAGCATATGGACTAATTACGCTAATGTGTTAGGGAGAATTCAATCCTCGGTCCCGGCACAGATTTATCTGATTACCCAACCCTTCCTTCACCTCTGACAAGACATCTTGTGAATGTGGGGAATGCAATAATAATGTTAGGGGGGGGGGAAACTTTCATAAATTGGTGTTATATGCGAAATATATTTTCTACCATACTTGAAGCAAAAATATTTCATATTAACTTTAGCAGGATTTACGATTTTTAGTGAAGAACATACTGAAGCGTCCCTTGGTCCCACTTTCTAAAATAAGAGTACAATACATATTGTTTTTTCTTAATATTTACAATCCTTTAAAACTAGCAGTAAGTAACAGGGCCAGTTTTAAAAGATCTCCTCAAACGGAGTTGAAGTTTGTTATGTGACAGTGAAAGTGACATGGGGCGATCTCTTTTAAAGAATGGAAATCGTCCAAGAGGACACGGTAAGTGTTTCAAGAAGAAGGCCTCATGGCAGCCGTTGGAAAAACATTCGCCCTCACACTCTCATACAGATTTGACGTGTCCTGCACACCGACCATTCACTCCAACTCAACTTCCATTATTTGTAGGACCTATTCATTCTTTAGGAACCAAAACCAAAGTGTGGAATAAATGAATACTATTATTTAATTTGTGATCTTGAAATTATTTTATCTTCAACTTGAGTCTAACCCAGTATAATCGTTTGATAGGTAACATGAAACTACCTGGCACCCGAACATAATATACTTAAATACTTAAATGTAGTGCTGAAATATAAATTGACGCACGTGAGTCCATGACGATCAGGCTGTATTTATACTAACCCGGTCAGGATACGAACCAAGAACGCCGGGATGGATATGACCACGTGCCTTTAAATTCTTAAAGATTATTTTTTCTTTAAACTATGAACATGTATTTCAAATAAGATATTTGTATTTTAATGAATACAACTTTACAATTATAAGTTATTTCGTATATCAAATATATTAGGAGATATGATCAAATTTGGTCATGTCCTCCTATTTAAAGTACCCCAAAAGTAATTTTATGGGAAAATGTGAGCTTCGATTTTATTTGTGATGATGGATTAAATAGTAGCAAAGAAATGTTATTTTGTTAGTTACGGTTGTAGCTGCTTCTAGATATCATATTCCAGTGTCCACGTGTCGTTTATTTGTAATGTTAAACAGTGCCTCGATACATAATTTAATCAAAATAGTTAAAAGGAATTTCAAGAAAAGTGACGTATTTTCTCTTTTTGCCCCTCAATATGCTACCCTTAAATTTTGGTCTAGATTTATAACTTAATTTCAAACATTCCTCGGGGCAATCTTGGCTCGATTGGTAAATGGTTTCGGCTCTAGGGAAAGAGACAGAAAGATGGCATCGCGAAAACCACTTTTTAGATTTCAAGGGGTCATTTAAATTGACATTTATCAAAATATCAAGTAGGATTTTTTTTTCTATAAAAATACTTTTTCTCTACCAGGAATTTAAATAAATTAATAATGGAAAAACGAATGAAGACCTCCAAGAAACAATAGCCTTCCAGAAAATAAGCTATTTTTCCCTTGCAAGCATAAGGATACAACTATAAATTAATAATGGAAAAACGAATGAAGACCTCCAAGAAACAAGAGCCTTCCAGAAAATAAGCTATTTTTCCCTTGCAAACATAAGGATACAACATGTCCATACGTATTTGACGTCACCAGCCTTGATTCGTGCTAGATTAATGAGATTTTGTAATGTAGGAATATCTTGTATTCTATAATTTGATAAGCTTTAAGCTTTGATTTGATTAGCTCCGATAGTAGAAAGTACGAGGAAATGGCTAAACAGATTTTGAAAAACGACCTCTCATTTTAAAGGTTATAGAGGTCCAGGATGTTAGTAAAAATAGTAGTTTCCAACGAAAATGTGATTTTCCTAACGAATTTTTCGCTTTTCATTCTTTGTTTACATCAAAATGGAAACCCTGATTTGTGCATGATTTTATTCCTGTAAATTAAATATTCCTCCTTGGTTAAAAATAGCTCAACTCTCACATAAATTGTACGATGCAACTATAAAAATTATGGCAAACATTTACAATGGTAGTAGGTTAGAAATATATCATTTGGTTACCATTGATACTTTTCCTTCTTTATTTTTAATACTTTCCTCTGATCACAAAATGGCCGTTGTAGCAGCTGGTCGTTGCATTTCTTTTACATATTATATTATTTGATTAAAGGAATTAATTTCTTGGACTGGGGAAACATTTATTGTTATTGGAATTTTGTTATCGTTAATTTGCATTTAAATCCACTTTAATGGCTTCAGTTCACAAATTAAAAGGTACTAAGTAGTCAATTTCGTGAAGATATTGTCTTAAATTTTGTTTCAGGAATGAATTATAAATTTAAAACGATACAAATACGTTTAAATATGTCTTGTTATATAATATAATTTCAAAAAATGATAAAATGATATTTAAATGTGTTTAAATTGTCATTTTAAATATTTAAGTATTGGTTTAACTGTTAATTTTTTTTCAAATAATCTTTTCAATACAAATAAGTTAAATTGTTTTTCTATTTTACCACTTTATTCTGAGAGATTAATATTCCAAAAGTAATGTTTTGTGATCCACTTCAGTGACCGCATGGTCTAAGCCGCTACTCTTACAGACTCTAGACTGTCAATTACGGAGATATTGAGTTTCGAATCTCGGTCGGGTGGACTGAGGGTGTTTTTTCCAATGGTCTTGACGTGGTGCTAAAAAAAATAATTGTGTATCCCATATCTTCTTAAACTCCACTCTCATTCCTACACACACACACACACACACTCTCTCTCTCTCTCACACACACACATACACACACATTCAGACAATAACATGGAAACACTTGTGTTGAACTCACTTTGTTGGCTGCATGGTCTAAGGCATCACCTCTCACAATGGACTGGACTGACAATGATAGGGAGATTAGGGTTAGAATCCCGGTAGGTTGTATTGAGGGTGGATTTCCTTAATGATTTTATCCTCTCCCTCAACACAAATAAGGGTACATTTTCTCTAAATTCATTCTTTCTCATCCTCTACACATTATCGTTACTATTATATATAAATGTACATATAACCCAAAAGGGTAGTAAAACACGCTTACAAAAAAAAGTCTAAACTATTGTAACAGTGAACAGTAATATACATATTAATGTATTTATTATGAGCGCACAATATTTTGTAATAACTATTAAAATATATTTTTATTTTAAATAATACATATTAGTATGTTTCACTAACGTAAATCCGTAAATTATATGAAAATATTCCTCAAATGTCAATAGTACTAGACCGACATTCTTCCAACTGTGCCGAAACTCGTTGGTGTTTGTTAATATTGGTGGTATTTATTTAAGGTTTCATCATTAGCTTTTAGAATAAAACTATGGATTGTAATTTTAACAAAAATAAACCATTTTACAATTTTAAATAACTTTTATAATTTTATGAGCCCAGATACTTTATATAAAACCTAAGATTGATGTGATTATTTGTGCTAATAATCTAGAGAAATTTTAATTGGTTTTAAATATTATGGTATCGATGTAATTTTTAGGTGAAATAGGGTAGAAAGTAAGAAATTGTTTTTAATATATTGAAGTTATTATTGAAACGCCACCGCTATAATCTATCATTCACGTTTCATAAAAGTTTGTACGGGCTATTTTAGTTTATTTCAGACCATATTTCTTCCAGTACAATACTAAGATACAATTAACTTAGAAAATTACCCGTAATAAGTATTATGAGTAATGTTTATTGCTAACATCTACGTTATTTGTAAAACTGTTATGTAAATACAATATACATTAATAGCTTTATTTATTGGGCCGTGGAATACAATCACAATTAAAAGTGTATTAATATATTTTGTTTCATGCTGCGCGCTTAGCTACTCGCCCGAACCTTTCACGAGTATATGCTAATCAGTTAGAGATTAAAAAATAGAGTTTAGAGGCAGTGTTGCCACACTTGTGTGGGAGAGAGTGGAAAACCAATCGTTCAAAAACACCGTTAGTACACCTGACTGGGATTTGAACCCTTAAATCCCCATCATAGGCAATACAGTCTATTGTGAGAGCGACTACTTAAACCATTTGACCACTGAAACTGGTAATAATGAGTTTTTTAAGCACTGCGTCTTACCACCCATTCGGGCTATACGCATGTGCACTAATGAAGTTAATGTGTTAGGTATTTGGAAGATTGAATTTAGAATAAATGTACCCGCATTTTCATGGAAGGAGAATGGGAAAACTTTCAGGAAATACCACCCTCAGTACACCTGATTGGGATTCGAGCCACGATCTTCTCGTCAGCGTCAGTCTAATCTAATGCGAGATTGACGCCTTGGACCACGTGGTTACCGAAGCGGGTAAGAAAGATCTAAATCACCCGCTTCGGTGGCCGCGTGGTCTAACGCGCTACTCTCGTGTTGGACTAGACTGCCGAGGACGGGAGATCCCGGTCGGGTGAACTGGGGGCGTTCCTAGATGTTTTTCCACTCTTCCATCACGCAAATGCTGGTATATTTCCTCTAAATTAAACCTTCCTAATCCCTAACCCATTAGTGTAGGTAGTACATTGGCGTAAAACCCGAAATGGTAGTAAGACGCGGGGCTAAAATAAATACGTTCTAAATCAGAGAATTAAATCCCCCAGAGTGTTACACTACAAAAGTAGCTATACTTACGTAATGAGAAGAGTCCTGGTATTATTATCCATAGCACAATCATGTGTAAAAGCTAGCGAGATCGTACAATGTGATCTTGTTAAAAAGGATCAGTCATAGAAATCCTTACGCTGTCCTTAAAATAATCCCACCGACCACGACAATCTGCCAGACACGTCAACTCCTTACAATACATTCTCCAAAACTGACAAAACACGACTAAAATTTTCCTAAAACGATCCTTGACGATATAAAAAAAAATACAGCACTTCACCGCTATTATTTCTTTATATTCTTTTTTTTATCCTCCTTTTGCCTTCGAAAAATATAATTTTCCCCCCTTTTCTCATGCATGTAATAGGCTAATCTTTCTTACTTGTAGTTTACGTAGCTTATTACCGTAGTAAAAGAGGAGGTGGGGAAAGGGGGTTTGTTTAAAAAAAATAAGGGGGGAGAGAGAAGCTGCAATCATGATCAAAATAAAGTTTCTTTTTAAAAACAACAAAAATAAAATATCCTAGCATCGCCTTTTAACTAACTCTAATAATGATAATAATGACTCCCTACAAAGTTTCTCTCTATATACATATACACTTCCCCCAAAGTCTTTACTTTGGCTTCGTATTATACAAGCGGCAATTTCCCAGACGTACTGTGCGTTCTGAAAATATTGAGTTCTTGGAGCGAGCTGCGCGTGACGGAGCTGCGAGCTGCGGGGATTAATAACGATTGGGTGGAGATCACTAGCTTGAAGCTGGTTTGTGGGCAGGGGTGAGGGGTTGTAAGCCTATACCAACCAGGGTTAGTTTGGCTGGCTTCAGCTCTCTGTTTTGATTCCCATTGTGGTCTATTATAGTTCTACTATAGAGGCATGCTGGTACATTCCTCCTTCCCATAATGTTTGCTAGGTGAAATAAATTGAATTTATGCTCAGCTGTATTGGTCCTGTAGAGTCGGAATAAAAACGAGGCTCAAGGAAACAAGGAGTAAAATGTGACCTGGTTTTCACGCTTC
>CABFOW010008629.1:0-10815 GCA_902141385.1 Timema californicum | reverse complement strand
GGGTGATTTTTCCCAAACGCCCCCCCCCCCTTCTCTCTCTTCCTACTATACTGGAGCTTGTCGATGAGTTGGTCAAGTCATGTCGACAACTTGGCCCACCTAACCTTTAAATATATTTTTTACATCTTGTCGACGAGTTTTTTTTATCGATGAGTTTGTATGGTGCCATATTTCCTGATTCCATTGATACCAAACTTCCTCTTCTAATTTCACTAAGAATAAATGATTATTTTATTTTAACTGTGACAATACTCTTTCGTTAGTTAACGAGCAAACCTTTTTCAGGATACTCCATGCTCATAATTTGCTGATGTTCAACATGAAGGTACGGCCTAACACATTCTAACTTTAATTGATAAGTTTGTTATTAAGCTACAATTTAATTCAGGTCGTTTAATGAAAAGGTGTTTAGAAGAAAACAAAATTAAATGTTCAATAGAAAACATAGACATAAAGTTATATTATCTAGGAATATCGACCATATCGGTACATTTAACTAAAAGTCGAATGTTTTAGTGGCAAGTCATCATCAAAGACTTAACCTACAATCCTAGGAATATTGACCAATCCAGAGCTTTGGGCCAGTTGACCTCGGCAATGTTCTTGGGGTGGACTGTACTGCCTGTCATTGTTGCGCGTCCCGCTATTACCTGAAGGACTGATCACGTGACTGCCCTCCTGCACAGCTGTCAAAGATTGGACCCCCGCCTTAACCAGCCGACAAAGAAAAACGGACATTTCTTACTCTGCTGTTCAGCTTCATTTCTCCACTAGCACGATAAGAGGGGGACGGTTTCTATTCACTTTTCCTGTAATTGTGTGAGAACTGTTCCTCTCACTGTTTCTGTGTGTGTGTGTGTGTGTGTGTGTGTGTAGTAGTAGTAGTAGTAGTAGTAGTAGTAGTAGTAGTAGTAGTAGTAGTAGAACTATCGTAACACGCTGTTCCTTTCACTGTTGCTGTGTGTGTAGTAGTAGAACTATCGTAGCACGCTGTTCCTTTCACTGTTTCTATGTGTGTAGTAGAACTATCGTAGCACGCTGTTCCTCTCACTGTTGCTGTGTGTGTAGTAGTAGAACTATCGTAACACGCTGTTCCTCTCACTGTTGCTGTGTGTGTAGTAGTAGAACTATCGTAGCACGCTGTTCCTCTCACTGTTGCTGTGTGTGTAGTAGTAGAACTATCGTAGCACGCTGTTCCTTTCACTGTTTCTATGTGTGTAGTAGTAGAACTATCGTAGCACGCTGTTCCTTTCACTGTTTCTATGTGTGTAGTAGTAGAACTATCGTAGCACGCTGTTCCTTTCATTGTTTCTATATGTGTAGTAGTAGAACTATCGTAGCACGCTGTTCCTTTCACTGTTGCTGTGTGTGTAGTAGTGGAACTATCGTAGCACGCTGTTCCTTTCACTGTTTCTATGTGTGTAGTAGTAGAACTATCGTAGCACGCTGTTCCTTTCACTGTTTCTATATGTGTAGTAGTAGAACTATCGTAGCACGCTGTTCCTTTCACTGTTGCTATGTGTGGAGTAGTGGAACTATCGTAGCACGCTGTTCCTTTCACTGTTGCTATGTGTGGAGTAGTGGAACTACCGCAGTCTCACTGTTTCTTCCACTGTTGCTGTGTGTGGAGTAGTGGAACTATCATTGCTATGTGTGGATTAGTGGAACTACCGTAGTCTCACTGTTACTTTCACTAAGTTATTGCCATGTAAAGGAGGGGAACTATCGAATTCACAAATAAAGTCTGTTTTAATGAACTAAGTGAAAAAGGTGATCGACTATAAGTTTTGGTTCTAGAACTAGTATCGCGTTAATATGCAAACTCTCCTGGGTCACGTTATATTGTAAGTATTGCACTGACATGTCTTTAGAAATTATTATTATAATAATTAGCAGCGCGTCTTACTACCCGTTCGGGTTATAAGCACTTACGTTAATGTGTAATGGTAGGGGGATAGTGAGATAAAATGGAGGACCTAAAGTTTAACGTGGGATCCGAACCACGGTGGAGGCCTGACATTCACAAGTTGTGATTAATACACGTCTTGTCAGAGGTGAAGGAAGGGTTTGGCAATCAGATAAATCTGTACCGGGACCGAGGATTGAACTTCAGACCCCCAGCACGGATGTCCGACACCTAACCCCTGGACCACCAGGTCACCCTTTAGAAATTACTCTTCAGATGCATGAGGGCTGAATTTAGAGGAAGTTGCTCTCTTCAGCAACCGGTTGAGAATGACGTCACTTTTTAAAAATTGAAAATAAAAACCTATAAATTTAAAATAACACCTATGTTTTACAACTCAGACCCGCTTCTGTGGCCGAACGCTAAGGCGTCATTCTCGTGTTTGAATGGCCTGATGATGACGTGGAAATCGGGGTTCAAATCTTGGTATTGAGGATGTTTTTATTTCAATGGTTTCCCACGCTACTTCCACGCAAATGTGGAATACACCACCTCTAAAATACTTCTTTCTTCATCGTTACGGATAAGAGGTATTATTAAGGGTGTGCGAGTCGGCACTTTTCACTTCGAGTCAAGTTTAAATGAAAACCGGCTTTTTTTTATTTCGAGAAATATAAAGTATGATGTGTACAATAAATATTTAAAATCGAATTTCTGTAAATAGATCCATGCATAGGCCATAAATAATTTAGAACTATTTTTAGAACAATTTTTTTTTGTGAAAAAATTCATAATCTCACAAATTAATTTTTTTAAATACATTGTATATAATTGTACCACTTTTTTTATTAATTAGACTAAAGTAAATATTGAGAAACTCTTTTGGCTATAAAATTATATCTAAAAGTTGAATAAAATTAACTACACTGAGAATTTTGGAGAAAAAGATAGAAAATTCCGAGTATTCAAATTTTTGAAGTCTTATATAAAATGTTATGTTGAGTTCGAGCAAATACTTAAAAACTCTACTCAAACTCGAATTTTCGATTACTCGCACACTCATGTTAATTATACATGCGTATAACCTAGACATGTAATAAGACGCAGTGATAAAACTAGATTCCAATTCAGGCAGAGACAGAGAGAGAGAGGTTCCTTAAAACTTCCGGACTTGTGCCGCGTCTATGAAATAATTTATTTTGTATCTACTTTCATAATTGAAAATGGTTGTTACAGTAATAGCCGAGACTTTGGAATTAACTTCATCAAAGCGGATAAAACCTGGAAATAGTTTAAATTCAAACACTTGCCGTGAAAGCCTAAGAAAAACTTTAATTTTATTGTTGTTGAACACTCAATAGTCTAATAATATTTTAATTTTGTATGAATATTTTTAGTGGACAATACAACATTGACCGATTAAAACGAGAATGTAACTTCAAAAGATGACTTTAGTAGACATAACAGGATTACACTATTGACCGATTAAAATGAGAATGTAACTACTAAATATGACTTTAGTAGACATAACAGGATTACACTATTGACCGATTAAAATGAGAATGTAACTACTAAAGATGACTTTAGTAGACATAACAGGATTACACTATTGACCGATTAAAATGAGAATGTAACTACTAAATATGACTTTAGTAGACATAACGGGATTACACTATTGACCGATTAAAACGAGAATGTAACTACTAAAGATGACTTTAGTAGACATAACGGGATTACACTATTGACCGATTAAAACGAGAATGTAACTAATAAAGATGACTTTAGTAGACATAACAGGATTACACTATTGACCGATTAAAACGAGAATGTAACTAATAAAGATGACTTTAGTAGACATGACGGGATCACAATATTGACCGATTCTTATGAGAAAGTATTTTCAAAAGTGGACTTCAATAATTCTTATTTTGAACGTTTGTCACGCCAATAATGGAACACACCTGAGATGGTTCAACTGCTAATTTAGATTGTTCAGTGACACGTAGAACAACTTGTTCAAATGATCCATTATATTGTTTGTAGCTCGCACGTGTACCGGACAAAGATGGTCTCGGCCCGTCCTGTTGAACTTCATTACCTAATGAGGGTGTAATGTTTGCCACAAGCTGCCGGCTTGTTGAACACGGTGTGAGGGAGGGAGGGGGGTCCCCGAGACCTTGGAGGGGAGAGAGGGCAGGTGCTCCACTGACAAGGAGCTAAGGAAGTGGGGGTAGGAAGGGGCTCACAAGGGAGTAGGCCAAGTGATAAAAATTATGTATATCAAACTAGTTTGTTTTTTTACATTCTCATTCTATGATAAAAAAAAACACACTAGGCCTACCACCTTTTGTCAAACCAACCATCTTTTCGGCGTAACTGCAATAACTTGTAAAGCATAAACAAGATATCGCCATTTTTAATTAGTAATTTATATTAAAATGGTTGGATTTAGTTTTGCGTTTAAATTTATTTTCTTTAATTTTCAAAGTTGTCTACTTTCAATTGTTAATTGTTTGCCCTAATATTTGTAGCTTGCAGCTGCTTGCGATCTTTTGTTCGTGCTTCATTACGTACATTTCAGATTGTTAGGAAGTAACGAGAGGATGTTGCTATGTCTCTTTAGTTCTAGTACAAGCCAATAGAGGCTTTAAATATGTCAACCTCTGGGTGAACTCTCGGGTTCAAGAGAGATAGCGCTCAGGGTGCTGCCCTGGTGTACCTTCGTCTTTCATCAAGATGCTAAACCTCAGCGGGGTAGAAAGTACTTTCATTCAGCTGTTCAAAGATCGAACCCTGGTTTCTTGGCGGGCCTCAATCTTCCGACTGTTACCTAATATTTGTCATATATTAAAAAAATACCTTTGATTAGAAATGGGCATAATTATTGAGTAATTTTAATAATATAATGATTTTTTGACTGTCAGTTAAAATAATCGATTCAACCGAATGTTTTTGAAGAGCTGTAGGGGGACTACAGGATAGCTCGTCATCCTTCTCATAATTAGGGCTCAGATTATGATGATGAGAGTAATTATTAAAATGATTTTCAATACATAAAGAAACATCTCAAATGTACTCACATGAGAGGTATTGCAACCTTGTTTATTGAAACACTCTCGTATTAGTATTGTTATTATTATCACTATCATCATCATCATCACCATAATCACCATAATCATCATTATTATTATACACATTATAAAGCCGTATATTAAATACAACATAAGTAAAAAATAAATTAACTAGTTTAAGCTTTAAACTTTTATTTAAACTGCATTCACCTTGGCAAAAAGTTATTACTTTTATTACTTTTATATTAAGCTAGTTTTTTGAAATAGTTACCCACTCTTTTTTCCACCCTAATATGGGTACATTTTCTTTAAATATAGCCTTCCTAATCCCTAAAACCATTGGCGTCATAATCGTACTATCCCGAACGGCTAGTAAGAAGGGGTACTAGAAACCAAGTGGACCTGCTGTACTATTGAAATACTAGTATGATGTGTGTCATTAGCTAAGATGGGGAGGTCGGGGTTAAATTCCGGTCGGGTGCACTAAGAATGGTTCTTTCCCTCAGTGGGTTTCCTCTAGCTCTCCACACAGAGGTGGTTGCACTTCCTCAAAGTTAAACCTTCCCAATCCCTAACACATTAGTGTAATTAGTAGTCTACATAGGGGTATAGCCCGAACCGGTAGTAAGACGCGATACTAATTAACTAAAACTAATAACTATTTGTTTCCAATGTGAAAAGAAAGAAGGAAATAACCAAGAAATAAACAAAATAATAGAATGTTATAATATACTTTTAATTCGAATGAATCTTGAATTACATTTTGATTGTTGTCCATGCAGCTAAGGATTCTTATCAAGTAATTGGCTTGATAATGATCGCTAACCGCAGGGTCGATTATAAAGGCGCAAAGAAGTGTGTGTTTTATGTAAATAGCACAGTAAACACACGAACCAGCAGGGTCAACATTGTTGCTTGGCGCCGTGGAAAGTGCAGTCACTTTACAACAGTCAGGCGCATCGAGCTAGTCTTCAGTCTACTGTACCCAGCGCTACGTTCTACCAAACGTAAGGGATGGCGAGGAAAAGGTTAGCTGAGAAGACATGCATCTACATTAGTGTGCGAATAGAATAATGAATAAATAAGTGTTATACGTCACCTACAGTGCATCTGAACGGGATTTTAACCCTGACCCGTCAGTCAACGGCACTTAGAACGAGAATGTAACGTCTTAAACCATTTGGCCACCACTGCTAAACGAATTAGTTACCTACTTTGACTTGCTAAATTATTCTAAACTGAAACTGTTGTTTTTCACTCTAGAATCGTAATTGTCACAAGTAGGTTTCTTTGTTGGCTCCGAATTATTTCTTTAGTTCACGAGAACTGTGAACACACTCTATCTAAGTGGGTAGCATGCTTGCGTACTGATTTGACAGTCCCGAACTAGATTCCAGAAATGGTCAAACCATTCATAGTTGGTGAAATGTGGTCTTCCTCTTTCACAGTGATGAATTAACGGCCGGGAAGCTGGATGTTGTGTCTGGTCTATATTTAATTTAGTTTATCTGTCGTGTGTTGGTATAATGAGTGTGCTCAGAAAGTGCACGTTAAGTACCTCATATAAAAACACGTCCGGACGTAAGCTAACTAGCTGTGTGTATAATCACTGGGGCATAAGTCAGATGACCTTGTCTCGCAATAAACGCTGCGCTTGGTATACAATGTTTAAAAAGTGTGTGAGCTATCTTCATTATACCGCCATTCCTGGACAATGGGACGTAAAAACGGTAACAATGGTGATTGTTCGCAATCAGAGGACATTGGCGAACTGAACTGCCATTTCACACTTGTGTGTCAAGTTTGGTGGAGTTGGTGGTTTTACAAGTTTACCTACGTCTGTGAGGCGGCCGATGGATTCACCAGACTGCCCGATTGAGCGGCGCTATTCAACTTGGCATGGAAACACAATCATAATCTGGGATTAGACGAGAAACTGTTTTTCTTTCTCTCTGATGTAACAATACAACACAAATATTATGCGTACAAATAAAAGTTGCATAAAAAAATGTATTGTGCTATCAGAGAATATATGGGAAACCTGGAAATGTCAAGGAAAATTAAAATTCACAAGGAAATAAGCTCAGTATCAGGGAATTTAGAGTTGCCAGAAAATCATTTAAAGTCAATGAATTTAAAACTGGAAAGAAAATCAGGGAAATCTTTATTTAATTTAAAATTGCCAAGAAAATCAGGGAAATTTCAGGGCATTTAAAACTGCCAGGAAACTCAGGAAAATGTCATGGGATGTTGTAATCATTTGAGGAAAATGGTATAGTTCTATGTCTAGGGGAAAGAAATGTATTTATTACGTACTATTAAAACACCTATTTTTTTAAATCCAATATTATGTTTATTAGTGTTTAGTGTATTACAAAAATAATTATTTATAAACTATGCATTTACTTGACCATTTTTATTTTTATAAACATCTTAATAAATTCCGATATGAGTTCCAGTCTTGGAAATCTGTGGCTATTTGGATCAGGGAAACGTCAGGGAACTATTTTTATTGAATTTGATGGCCACTCTAAACTAAAGTAGATTACATCAGATACATAATAAGTCTACAACTTTTAATTTAACTAAATTATAATAATTGTTCTCAATTTATGTGAAAAAACAAATGGATACATTATACAAGGCCGTACATAAACAAAATATTATTTTGGGTGCTGTTTTAACTGTGGGAGCTGGTGGTAAGATCCCCCAACAGGACAGTTGAATTTAGAGGAGGTGTACTCGTATTTGCGTGGAGAGAGAGAGAGTAGGAAACCATTTAGGAAAAAAAACACTCATTAGGCCTACAAATGACTGGAATTTGAACTCCAACCTCCACGTCATCGGCAATCCTGTCTATTGCGAGAGTGACACCTTAGACCATGCGGCCACAGAAGCGGGTGACGTAAAATGGCATGAACTTCCAGTATCAAGAAAGGTTCTTGAGAAATAAGAATAAATTTTACATAAGATTAAAAATGTACAATTATTTATCAACTAAGATTAAAAATAAAAAACATGTTCTAAAAGCCCACCAATAAAACTAGATGTTTTGAAAAGTATTTCTTACTTGGATAGTTTTGGTCAGGACCAAGGTACAAAAATAGATTATTTTCATATTATCAACAATGTGTTGAGGTTTTTATTCGGCTGTATTTTCAGAATAATGGTATACTTAAATTGGTAAACCTGTTTATAGGCTCGTTCGATAAAGATATTGGTATTTTCCGATGGTTCCCATCAAACTAATGATCGCTCAAAGACAGGGGGAAATAATCCTTTGAGTCTCCTTTTGGCCAAGGAGTTGGTTTTTTGTCATGCTTTGTGCATCACATCTCGCTATATATTCGGATTATCCACGTACACATTCACACTAATGGGGGAAGTATGAACATGATATAATTTGTAAGAAATGTATGTGCATTATTGTGGAGATAAGAGGAAGAAACAATTTTTATAAAACACCTCAGAACACACAACCTTGTCTGCCCTGAAAGGTACAATATTTCCCTACGCCATAACTTATAAAACAGGGTCATAGTGTAGGTCTAATAGTAGATCCCAGTCAGATGTACTGAGGGTGTTGTTTCCTAAATGTTTTCTCAATCTTCCCCTTTCTTTAAATTACACACTCTTCATGTCGACCCCATTAGTGTGAATATCCGAATAGCCTCAGCAGATATACCCCAAATTTCATAGGAAGGGTTTTATCTGGTTTATATCAACTTTTAAGTATTAATACATCAATCTATGTGACTGCAGTTATCACTTTTTATAGATAGTATCATTATCTATAAAATAACACCAAATGTTCTCAATGTTGATAGGAAACAAATATGTTTGTACAGGCTGGGTCGGAAACAATTAGACGATCTCTGCTGAGGACAGTGATGGACAACGTGCTGAGGTTTGTCTGACGTCCGGTGGCGCTCATATGAGTGAAATAGTGTAATATGTAGTTTGCTTTTATTTAGCTAGTGAATGTTTGTTTACTTTTCAATTAAAGTGTTAGTTTTCAAGTTACTATTATTATTAGCACCGCGTCTTACTACCCGTTCGGGTTATACGCACTTACGCTAATGTGTAATGGTAGGGTGATTGTGAGATGAAATGGAGGACCTACAGTTTAACGTGGAATCTGAACCACGGTGGAGACCTGGCATTCCCCACATTCACAAGATGTCTTGTCAGAGGTGAAGGAAGGGTTTGGTAATCAGATAAATCTGTGCCGCGACCGAGGATTGAACCCCGGCCGCCAGTATAGAAGTCTGACACCTTACCCCTGGACCGCCAGGTCACCTTCAAGTTACTAATCGTCTAATTGTTTCGGTCCCATCCTGTGTAATCTAAAAGTTGCTTCAAATTTCCATTCGTAAGAATATCGAGGTATAGTAAGACGTGGTGAATGGCCTATTAAAACAATAACAATACAATGGCCATGTACACTACACTATCGCTACTTTCTACGCGAGTCTTTCTTGCCAAATGGAGCAACACTACTGTAACGCACTCTTTGCCTCTATCCCTTGTAATGATGTATTGTGTCCCTGCGAATAAAAACTAACAGCCAATGAGCGATCGTTGGGATGGAGCCGCCAGAAAGAGATAAGCACAAGCCGGTTCCTGTTATTACATTTTCATGACGACTCCTCTTAATAATGTTCTCGGACGGGCAACTAAAGTCCTCTCACCATAGGAGTGGTGGTAGCTGAAAATTATCTGAAATTACCAGATCTCCTCTCATGTATCCATCCGCCAAATCGTATGTTTAGTTGTCATTCTTGGCAGTCAAAACTTTCGCAACGAAAACATCTGTTTTTCTTTAATATAAACAGTTTTTACATTGTTGAAACACAAACTTCTAAAAATAGCTTTGGATGGTACTTTTGTTTGTTTGTGGTTCTCTTAAAAATGCTTCACAAACTATATCTTCTAAAAGGTTGCGTTCTTTTCACAAATTAAGATGGTGAACCAGAAGAAATTAAGGTAATGGTTGACGTAATGCAATCAGTGTTCGGCTGTGTTAATGCGAGCCTGTTTAAAAAATAAAAACGTTTTATTTTGAATGGCACTTTCTCTTAGTTATAAAGTAACATTTATTTATTTTGGTGGCCATTTATAAGACGATAAAGTTGTGAATGTACTGATTTATTATTCAATGCACTATAATATCTCTTAATGACACCATAACTAAACAAAAAACTAAATGTTATCAATATATTTTGTTCTTTCAATAAGTTACGAAAAAGCTAATTATACATTAATAATTCTTAGGGAAGTGTTTTTAGTTGCGTTTATTAACACTTTTGATTGATTTATTATTTTCCATTTATTCCAGGTAGTATTTGAACCGACTGATTGTATCAGCACACGAGGGAGGATTCCTCCGAGGGAGTTAGAAAGGGCCTACCAATCTTTCCGGGAAAGGTATTTGCGCATACCTCCTAGACTCTAGGGTTCTCTTAATTGTGACCGACGGCTTTACTTCCCCTCCGAAGGAAGTTGTGCTACGGATCTTTATCACTCAAGAAATAGCCATTGACCCCAGCTGGGTTTGAGCCCACGAAAATTGATTCTTAAGGCGAGCACATACTCCAAGAACACCGCGGTCGAATTTTGAGTGATAATAAACGGAATATTTGTAAGACCATAACAAATATCTCATCACAGACTAACATTAGCGACTGAACCAATCTCCCGCCAGCACTCCACCGTAAGGCCTACTACACATAACTGGTTTTATTTGGGTCCCCCTGGTTCATTTTCCCGGACCATGGAGTGTAATGTGGGAAATGAAATCTCTTTTAATGTGAAGTATGAAGGCAATGTTATTAACTG
>CABFOW010008628.1:0-17185 GCA_902141385.1 Timema californicum | reverse complement strand
GGAATACACATCTACCTGGCCGCTATAACGATCTTCTTGGCCAATATAATACACAGTGATAATGGTCTCCCTGGCCAATATATTGCACAGTAATAACGGTCTCCCTGGCCAACATGTACACAGTGATAACGATCTCCTTGGCCAACATGTACACAATGATAACGATCTTCTTGGCCAATATAATGCACAGTTATAATGGTGTCCCTGGCCAATATAATGCACAGTGATAATGGTCTCCCTGGCCAACATGTACTCAGTGATAACGGTCTCCCTGGCCAACATATAAACAGTGATAATGGTCTACCTGGACAACTATACATACATACATACAGATATAAATATATATAAATATAAATATATATATATATACACACACCTCGATTATTAAACTTTGTTCAAAGTACCTCCTTATAGCGTTCCATGACCGGTAGAGATCGTATAGCAGGTTTAGAAGAAGTACAGTGATGCCGGTCTCTTTGGCCAACATAGACACACCACCCAGTAATACACTCAACCAAATGTCATTAGGTAGTTGGTTTCCTCTCCTGAAACAAATAAAATAAAGTTTAGGAAATTAGAGGCCTACTAAAAATTGTCGCAAATGAGAGAATTAAATAAATTATAAATTATAAACATACATACTAAACACTAGTTTAGCAATCATACACATAGTTCTGGAAGATGTTCGATTCTTGTGTAGAATTTTAAGCACATTTAATTAAATAGGAAATTATGGTTACATAAAGAGTCCCGGAACTTTTGTTTTGCGTGACAATGACTAAACCTTTCTTATTTGTTCCTTATTTATGATATACTTTCACTACCTTTGTATTGAATGGCCGATAATTTCACCAAGTGGTATGCTACATCTTGTCAAAGATGGCCATGGATTATAAACAATTTAAAATTGTTCATTTGTAGGGCATAGGCAAAAAATTATTCAAATGTTCCATTTTTGATTACCGTGTTCAGGTTTTCATATTTCACTTGTTTATATTTGATTCCATTATCAGGATATACCTTATGGACAACTATCACCTATGAGATTGTGTATTATATTAAATATTTTAATTTATTTTAATTAACATGCTGGTCTGAAGTAAATAATTTCAATATAATCTCTGTATAAACATCTTTGTACAAACAATTATAAATAAGTTCAGCCAAATGTCAATGTGCCTGAGCTTTGTATATTTACAATTGGCTTACAATACCACACGTTCGTAAAAGACCCTACTTTAAATAATAAGCTATTTATGACGCAAGTATTGAAAATAATCTGAATAGATCAGAAGTGGCATACTGATTCAGTGAGTCAAAAGTGCTGGGCTCGAATCTTATTTTCAAGTGTCAATTTTAAATATATATTTTAACCTGATAAAAGTATTTCCATGTATTATATACACACGCCTTTAGACTATAATTAAAAAACCATACATGCAACTAATATTATCCATTCTTATCAGTAAGATAAACTCTTCGTACTTTAAATCAGGTTAGAAGGAACTTAGGACGTTTAAATTTCACACCCATAGTCGTTTTAATCTGGTTCTAGTATTAACCATCAAACAAACGACGTGAGAAAGAGAAAGTTTGCCTTTTAACTCTTAGGGATCAGTTGAAGTTAACTAACGTACTGGAAGTCAACTTGAAAGTTTCCTAATCTAAGTCACTCAATTCCACTCTAATCTTCAGCTTCATGACCGTCAAATGCATCCTTATCTTCGGTCCCAAAATGTGTGGAGACATCTCTATATTATAATGATGTCAGTTAGGGCGGGGATATAGGGAATGTGAGTTAAGGCCAGTGCTCTAGAACTTTTTGGTATAAAACAAAAAAAAATTTTTGCTTCAATAGAAACATAGTATTATTTTACTCACAAGACGATCAACAAATGTTGATTATCTGTCACGAGCATATAGGCATTAGATGAGAAAATATTTAAATGACGAGAAAAGTTGTCATTTGATTACAAAACACACTTAATAGAAATTTACTGTTGATAACAACATATGAATAAAGTTAAAATCAATGTTTCTCATAAGGCAATATTTAATTTATTTTGACCAAAAAAAGTTTAGCTATAAACATTTCAAAAACATCCCCTACTTGAAAGAGCTCTTCTCTAACTTGAGTTTTATTTGGATGGCTAAGAAGTAGGTATTTTAGACAGTGACATTGTCTCTGCTCTCATCATGTAACGTTTATAGCGAGAACAATAATCACTATTTAAAGAAGCTTAAAAACAAATTTTATCAAAATATTCTAAGCATAAAACATGGACTCTTTTCAAGCCAATAATTTTAATAGTACCAAGGTTTCTAAGAAATAACTCTCACAATATAAGAGTTATAAAATGTTGAGGTTGGAATACCTACAGGATTTAAGGAAGCCATATTTTTTAAATGACATAAAATTTTCGGCCCCAAAAATGTGGATAGACTTACTTAAAATTTTACCTTTCTCAATCCTACTCCTTTGTTATGAATGTTTGGATACCTGAACGGTTATTAAGAATTGGTTCAAACGAAACAAATTAAAGATTTATTAAGTTTAGAATTGAGTAACTTGGAGGAAATACGCCTACATTATCATGTGAGGTTGATGATAAAAACAACAGCAGCAGTAAATGAGCTTCAGAAAGATAACCCCAGTGTACCCATCTTAGATTAGAACATATACTTTACCATTAACAGTAATCCAGTATCTTAGACCATGTGACCTACGGTATGGGTAAGAAAGATTTTAAATTTAATTTATCTTAATACACCTTAAAAACTGAACTAACCTAAAAATAAATACTTAGACAACACAAATAAATCAATTAACCCTAATATTTAATAAATGAACAGCATAGTGGAACCTTATGTAAAAATTAAATATAACTTTCATCATCCCCCGAATTTAACTATGGTCAATTAGATTTGGCGTCGTACAATATAAGCTATTAACTGTGGATATGTATAATTCCACAAATATAATGGATTAATTAATTTTAAAATATATTATTTTGAACAAGTTTTAATTCACTTTAGTTCCCAAAACAAGAAATGAAAAAATTATCTTTTAATCATAAAAAAACTAAAACTTAGGGAAGAAAACCAGTTGTATTCTATTAACTTTCAGAAGTAGGTTACAATTATTTTCTTGTTGTTTAAATAAAGGACCATTAAAATGGGAGATTAAGTGTTTACTGATCACTTCTACTTATTACAGTATAAATTTGTTAAAACAAAGAATGACTTTTATAAAACAAAGAAGAGCCAGATATATACATTAATGTAATCCGTAAAACTTCCTGAAAAGTGGCGCGACGGCTTTCAAAAACTTGGGCCTACTGTCTTATTAAGCAAGTTAGACCCGGACGCTTTTGTAACTCAATTACAAGTGAAATTTAATGTGTCTTATGTGCGAAAAGACATGTCTCATCTTAGATGCCTCACTCCACCGTTTCCTTTCTCCTTACCCCCACCATTCTATTCTTCTTAGACCCGAAACTTTTACTGATAAACCAGACTAAGTTAAGAGTTAGGAAATGAGATTAATCTAAGGTTAAGTTTTTGAGAAAGCAGCCCCTTTGCCACCGGGTTCTTTCAACAAAGAGGGTTCTTTAGAAAATATTAAACTTGATTATAGTTTTGCTATATAAAGATTAAGAGGATCACTACTTCCCAAATCAATCTAGATTAAATGATAAATGTCTTTATTTGCAGAGAATGTGCTTCCGAGTGATGTATGATATTGCCAACGAATTGTTCCAGAGATCTAATACCTTTAATTCATAATTAAATTCAAACCCATAAGATTTAGAATTGTAAGACTGTATAAATACTGTAAAACATTAAAACCTAATGGAAAATAATAATATGTGTTTAACAAAATATGTTTACGCTTAAATATAAAAACTAAACAAATCCAAACCTGCATCAGTGGGTATGAGGATTAGATGTTAGGTTTATTTAGATTGGTTGGCCGGCGACGAAGAAGCTGGGGCTCAATTATATACTGTGTGGTCTGGGAGGTGGTTTTCCTCTACAAAAATGTGGGTACATTTCCTGTAATCTACACCTTCATCATCCCTATAAGATTAATTTAGCTAAAATTTATGCCGCCCGGACCGGTAAGAAGAGGTGACCATTTTTATTTTCTAAAAGGAGTATACCAGTGTTGTCAATTATTTTATTAAATAAAAACTCAGATATGTTTACTTGTTTCTGGTACTCATCTTGTTGGCTATTAAGGGTTCACATCTTTTCATGGTTTAAGGATACAAGATAAAAGAGTTGTCTAGAACTCCAGGATACAGATCCAGAGGTCCTAGGTTCGAAACCCAGTCCTCACAGAATTTATTTGTGAAGTAGTAGATCCGGAATGGGGTTAAATTCAGCCCACTGAGGACAAATGAGGAACTACTGGAATAAATTAAGAGTATCTCCGGTTTGAAAAACTGAAATTAATTGCTGGAGGGCTTGTTGTGACTATCACATGACACCCTTTATCCGCAAATGTTTGCACTACCATCGTTAACGGCGGTGAACGCTCTGTTGGTAGAGCTTTCTTGTGGGCTCATGCCATGGAACTAGATATAAATATATATATTTAGATTATTAGGGGTTTTTTTTTGTCTAGAGATCAGACAATACAACACTCATAAAATACCAATATGGAAAATTTAATTTGTTTTTTTAATATATGTTTTTATACGGTAAATCATACTAACTGAACGTAAACAAACTTCTTGATGGTTTTTAGCCTGGACAATGAAATTAATTTTAAATCTTATATTTATTCTTCTTGTGAATGTGGGGAATGCCAGGCCTCCACCGTGGTTCGGATTCCACGTTAAACTGTAGGTACTTCATTTAATCTCACAATCACCCTAGCGTAAGTGCGTATAACCCGAACGGGTAGTAAGACGCGGTTCTAATAATAATAATAATAATAATAATATATTTATTCTGATGTATTTTAAAAGGCTTTTTACTTTTTTTATCGGCTTAAATTATAATGTATGGTATACAAACAATTTTTTGACTATGTAATATCCTGTGTGAGAGTAAGATTTAGTTTGTCTATGTTTATTATTGTTGTTATTATCATAATCATAATTGTTTCTTAGTAGATCCGGAATGGGGTTAAATTCAGCCCACTGAGGACAAATGAGGAACTACTGGAATAAATTAAGAGTATCTCCGGTTTGAAAAACTGAAATTAATTGCTGGAGGGCTTGTTGTGACTATCACATGACACCCTTTATCCGCAAATGTTTGCACTACCATCGTTAACGGCGGTGAACGCTCTGTTGGTAGAGCTTTCTTGTGGGCTCATGCCATGGAACTAGATATAAATATATATATTTAGATTATTAGGGGTTTTTTTTTGTCTAGAGATCAGACAATACAACACTCATAAAATACCAATATGGAAAATTTAATTTGTTTTTTTAATATATGTTTTTATACGGTAAATCATACTAACTGAACGTAAACAAACTTCTTGATGGTTTTTAGCCTGGACAATGAAATTAATTTTAAATCTTATATTTATTCTTCTTGTGAATGTGGGGAATGCCAGGCCTCCACCGTGGTTCGGATTCCACGTTAAACTGTAGGTACTTCATTTAATCTCACAATCACCCTAGCGTAAGTGCGTATAACCCGAACGGGTAGTAAGACGCGGTTCTAATAATAATAATAATAATAATAATATATTTATTCTGATGTATTTTAAAAGGCTTTTTACTTTTTTTATCGGCTTAAATTATAATGTATGGTATACAAACAATTTTTTGACTATGTAATATCCTGTGTGAGAGTAAGATTTAGTTTGTCTATGTTTATTATTGTTGTTATTATCATAATCATAATTGTTTCTGTATTTCAACAAACCTATATATGTTAAACAGGCTGAGGATCTAATTAGGACTTGGTGAATACACAAAGAATGTGTTATTTTTTTCAATCCTATTTTAATGTGATTCTTTTTTCAAACTACTTTTCACATCTTTGCTCATTATAATAAGAAGTTAATAACCTGTGTGTTGAATGTCTGACTAAATAAAAACAAAAATAATATGAAGCAACCAATACTAATAAAATTTTAAGTTTGAGTCTGGGTGTAATGAATGTTTGATATCAAGATATAGTTTTCCAAATTCTTGACTTATCGTTCTTATTTATAAGTAAAATGTTGGTACATTTCCTTCTACATAGATTCCTCATTCCATTCCTACAAACATACATTTGTAATAACAATTATTTGCAACTAACCATAAATATATTTGTATTAAAATATCTGTTATTAGATATTTTACATTTAAATCGTGGTTTGTGAGTTTCACTGACCAGCACTGTATTAAATAAATTTGGTATTTTTTCACATAAATTAATTGATTAGCTTCTTTCTAGGGTAATAATTAATGTATTTAAATTGAGATAGAAGTGAGAGTGAATTATTGGCATATTGGTATCGATAAGAAATATTTTAATTCAAAAGACAAAGTTTTATTTAAATTTCACTATGACCTTGACAAATATTCAATAACTGTTTATCAATGTATGTACTTGAACAATATATATTTACACTTTGGTAAAACATTTTTTTTTTGTTAAAAGTTTATAAAATCTGACCGTAACTGCCACTCCTTTCTAGACCACCTTAAAATGTAATTTCTTTGTGTGAGACATTCGAAGACACCAATTGTCAAAGCACTGTAACTAAAAATCCCACTAATAAAAAGAAAATTATCTCTAATTTTTTTTCCTTAGTTTGATTCATTTCACTGAAAGTGAAGTCCACTGCCCCACTCCATCTTTTCCCTGGTCGGGTTACCTCTATTCGAGCGTATTCCTCTCCATTCCCTCCTCTCTGTCGTTTGAAGACACCAATTGTCAAAGAACTGTAATTAAAAATCCCACTAATAAAAATAAAATTATCTCTAATTTTTTTTCCTTAGTTTGATTCATTTCACTGAAAGTGAAGTCCACTGCCCCACTCCATATTTTCCCTGGTCGGGTTACCTCTATTCGAGCGTATTCCTCTCCATTCCTTCCTCTCTGTCGTTAACGTACCCCACTTCATAACGCAATATAACTTGTATCTTAATAGAGATCAGTTATGTCGCTTCTCTTTCATCGTTATAACGTAACGCACGCCTCACTGGGCGATACGTGGGTTGTGTCATGGGACAGAAAAGGGATGCATAAGGGGTGTGTGGAGGAAAAGCCTAATGATTAGTGGACCGTTGAAAACCAGATTTTCTCACTAATAAAGCAGCTCCAACCATCGACCCCTTGCCGTTCTTGTAATGGGGATGAGAGAGAGAGATGATAGGGGGGAAGGGTGGCAGGGGATCGTGTAATGCTGTGGTTTTATTGCTTTATTGCACTTTTCTAAACGGACACACGTGTCACCCATCCTCCACCCTAATCTATTTCATTCAAGTCAAATGAAATGGAAAAATTCTACTTTGATCAATTTGAAGCTTATTTGTTACTTTGAAATTTATGGAACAGTAAAATTGAACAGATTTGTTATTTTTCGTTCAAGTTTATTATATATAGCTTTTAATCGAATCACGTGTGCAATGCCACACTTTTAAAAAAATTCAACTTATTATATTAAGCATAATCTCAAAATACCATATCCAAATGATTTATACAGGCAGTGAGCCCCGAATATAAAAAAGGAACTGTTTCTAGGATATAGGTATCAAAACTGTTTGGATAGTCAACTAGAGAGACAAACAGCTACAGTCAAGATTTCATAAGAGAGCTTTATCTGACACCTAAAAAAAATATTAGATCACTTTAGTGTATTTATAGTTGAGGTCATGTAATAAGCAGGGTTAACCTTTATACATCTATATATGATTAACACCTATAAACTAACACTATATATGATTAATACTTATATTATTACTATTATTATTAGAACTGCGTCTAACTACCCGTTCGGGTTATACGCACTTACGCTAATGTGTAATGGTAGGGTGATTGTGAGATGAAATGGAGGACCTACAGTTTAACGTGGAATCCGAACCACGGTGGAGGCCTGGCATTCCTCACATTCACAAGATGTCTTGTCAGAGGTGAAGGAAGGGTTTGGTAATCAGATAAATCTTTGCCGGGACCGAGGATTGAACCCCGGCCACTTGCATAGAAGTCTGACACCTTACACCTATTAATACTTATAAATTAACCCTGTTATTCTAGTAAAATAATATAAATTCTGACAGATAAAAATATGTGTACATTTTTAAAGGATTTTCCTATAAAAATTGGACTGTACTTGAAATGTGATAGTTAAATCCCCGATTCCTTTTATCTCTCTAATCCAATAAGATTCAAGATAATCGAAAGAACAGGAATAATGAAATTAGCAGCGTCGAACTCAAATCTGAAGGTCTTGTTTTGAAATCACATTTATAGCATCGTTTGAATGAATTATAAATTATATAATTATGATACTACATTTTAAGAACAAAAAAATATCTTCGTTATTCAAAGTTTAATATGTGAAATAAAATAAATTAATCAATCTATTCTCACTGTAGCCGAAATTTGATGATAAAATTAGTTTTGGCTGCTATATACGAAGGTACTTCAAAAGGTTTCCACATTGTCTTGTTTGCTGGCCACATAAAAGAGTGAAATTTATCAACTTTGTAGTCCAGAGTACGGTGGTTTCTTACACTGCTGGCGTTGAAATTTATTTCAGTGTGTTCATTGATACTAAGTCGTGAACATGGCTGCACCTCTTTGCATTTGCACCAAGAAAGAACAGAGAAGCATGGCACGATTTAATTGGTCCGAAGTTGTTAAAGTATCCGTTTATGTTCTTGTTAAGGGGGCAATTCTTTACCTCACAAAAATATATACAAGTGGATAGAAATGTTCAAAAAACGTCCGACAAATGTGCTGAATGCAATAATGGTGAGAATACCGCCGTGTCCATTATTTTAATAAAAGAAGAGTGACGGTAGAGGTAGAGGAAATTCACTACAACTTACCGTAAATCAAGGTTCCACATATTCGATAGTCCATGCATGACATTCTTGGTTTTCACAAAGTTTGTGCAATATGGTTGCCTAAACAACTGACCACGGAGCACAAAGCGCATTCATGTGGTCATCTGCTCTCACTATTTAGAATGGTAACATCATGCTAAGGAGTATTTTTTGAATAACATCATCACAGGAGATAGACCTTGAATACATCAATACGAACCGAAAACCCAATTTCAGAGCATTCAGTGGAAGCATAAATAATCACCTGCTTGAAAAAAAAAATTAAGATCCATTCCTGTTCCAGAAAGCTTATGATCATATTATTCTGGGATTTATAAGGCCCTATTCCTGAGTAATATTTGAAGAATGAGACTATCGTAACAAGTGAACGGTATTATTGCATATTGCAACGTGAATTACGGCCAGCTATACAGAAATAAAGGAGAGGACAACCGAGCTTTTTTTCCCATGAAAATGCGCCCGCTCAAACGGCTGTCCACACCCTGAATACCCTTCAAAATCTTAAATCAGAAACCCTCGACCATCATATCTACAGTCCTGATCTGTCACCATCTGATCTTTTAGGACCCCTTAAGAATGTGCCGTGAGGTCATCAATTTTCTGATGAGGATGAGGTGAAAGAGGCGGTGCATGATGGGCTACGCACACAACCAAAAAACCTGTTTTTCTGATGAAATAGGACACATTGTAGAATGTTGGGGTAAGTGTATTTAGATGTAATGATACTATTAAAACATATTATTTGTGATTTATCAAACATAAACAAAGAATTTGTGAAAAATAAAGTGTGGAAGCTTTTTGTAGTACCCAGGAGTTATTTTTTAAACATCACAAAGATTCATTTTATCTGATAGTACTTTAGATTTTTTAGATTTTACTATAATTTTTTTTAATATATAGTATTGTAATTCAGATCCAAGATTCAAGCTTGTGTAACGTAACCTATGTTATAGTTGGCTATATATACATACATGTTATATTAATCTTCCGTTGGACGCTGGAAGCAATAAGCGTATTTTGTTCCTAAATAAATATTACGATTGTGAATTAGGTATTTAATATCCCCATACAACGTCTTGGATTAGGCCTACTATGTTATATTCATTCAAATAAGCCTTCAATAACATATTTTTAACAACTTGATGCAATATTGATGATTAAAATATAAAATATATTTAGGAATTTATAACATATTAAGATGATCTATGTGGCAAGACCTTTAAAACAGTTTACCTTGATTATTTCAATTAAAGTGAAGTTAATATGATAGGGCCATAAGGTATAATTGTGAGTTCTCGCTGTAAACGTATTGTAGACCGAGGATTTAACCCCGGCCACCAGCACAGAAGTCTGACACCTTACCCCTAGACCACCAGGTCACCCTGGTTTAAATTGATTACCAAATAAAAACGTAATAAACATAAACTAGAAAGCTACTATCAAATATTTTAATCTAGTTTTTATTGTGATATCTATAGTAAACTATCGTTTAGAAAGTATCAACGTCATATTTCTCAATAGATACTTCCGTTCCATATTTCTCTCTTTACTGTACTCTTTCCCCGACACGGATCACAAATCATGAACTGTCACCTCTCTTCTACTTCTAGTTTCATATGACGCTCTCGTGTGAGTTATGTCTATTCCAAGGAGTACATACGTATTGAACATTTATTACTTGGTGAGGGTCGTTATCAAAATATTTACACATATGAGCTCTTGATGGAACTAAATAATGGTTTGTCTTAAACACTAACACATCCATGTCTGGTCTACTTTTTACTAGTAGATTCTAGTGTCCAGTCTGCCTATCATCGACTTAAGATTATATGAAATTTAAGATAAACATTTTTGAACTTTTTGAACTAAACTGTTTGACCAAAATAAATCAATATTTTATCAGATATGTTTAGTTTAGTTGTCTACACTTAATATTTTCAACAGTTTTTTTTAACATATCTCATTATCAAAATTATATTTAGAGCAGAAGCTTTTTTAAAATAAGAGAAAGAACCCTGTTTGAATAACGAAATGCCCATGGCAAGTATTCTAAGCTGAGATTGCTATATTCATAATATAAACTAAACGTTTCTACTTAAGCAGATTATCATATGAATAAACTTTTCTCGTTTGAAAAAGTTAATAAATATTTATTTCGTGTATTTAGTTTGTGATAGTCCCTTCATGGCAATCATATTAAATATCCCTGGGCTTGAGTTGAACCTTGAAATTTTTCTTATCACAAAGTTCTAGTTCCTTAGCTTAAGGTTTTTTTTTATACAATATGATATAGAATTATAAACTTATATTTAATAATTCAATAATTAAAAGAGAAAATTTTTGCATATTTTTAAAAATACTATGCCGTTATATAGTGAGTTATGGTATTTATCGATGACATTAGCTTAAAATTAAACGTTCATCACATTGTAGTCATTATCATATGAGGAATATAGTTATAAATCTGTTGTAACATTGTGCGCCATTTAAAAATGTACACATTTATTTACTCAATACTTCGTACTAAATAAAACGGTGTACTATATTAAAATATACCTTTTAAATAAGGAAATCTATTCAGTTTATAGACATTATATATGTCTAAAGGCTTGTAGGACCCTAGAATCACTACAGTATTCAATTAAGCTAATTGGATCAAGAGCATGGTATCAATAATTGTGCTCTTAACTCGTATATTAGGCTAATTCTTAAATAATGAACTTAATTTTTATAAGTTATGACTAACATTCTACACCCATCCAAAAATTAATCCTAAATTTATGTTTAAAAATCGTGGGTTGGAACCAATAATCAATCTACAAGTTATATGAACCAACCAAGAAGCTTTGAAACACTTGATTAGAAAATATACGTTGAACATAGCATATAAAATAATATAACAACAAAATCCGAATTTCTTCATCAAATTAAAGAAAGATTTTTTTTAACTTATACTTAGAAAATAAATTATACGGATCCTCACAACGACTTTCTCGCGCCATTGTTTAAAAATGGAATTGTTTACTCAAAACTCGTATTATATGTGAAACGAAATAATATACACTCCAACCCGAACACAAATTACGTTAGACTTACGTAAAACAAATATTTTACTCCCGGTTATAAATTTTAAAACTTTATTTTTAAAGATTTAAAGCCCTCATTTGTATATTTGGACCAATAAAAAGATCAATAATGGATCTACAAGGGTCAACACTTTGTATTAAACTTTTGACTTCCGGTTAAAATTTTCAATATTTTGCTAGGGGTTGACATCTTAAATTTCTCATTTATAAATTATTTTGAGCAATTAAATAGGTAAATATTGAATCCAAAATTATAATGATAGATCATTGTTGTACACAAATTTCACTTGTATGGTCAAAGGAAAAAGAACGCTAACATCTTGAGAGACTTACTTGAATGCTTATTCCATGGCATTAGATAATTATTGCGTTAAATTTAGGTTGTATCTCTGTACAACTAAAGCTCACAAAATTGCATTAATATATTCGCCAGTATTTCAGAAACTATTGGTTTTAAATAACTATATTTCAAATTAAAGTTTATTTTATTTTAATAGTACTACAATTTTACAGCGATAAGTTATTTATTATCTCAAATAGTTGTGGAGATATGAAAATTTACAACTCTGTGAAGTACCCTAAAATTAATTTTAATGAAAAGATGAAAATAGACATTTTATTTTCAAATCTTAATCAACCCCTAGATATGAGTTTTAATCAAATTCGTTAGAGCCGATTTTGAGAAAATATATGTTTTCTCTTTTCACTCTTTAGTAAAGTACTCTACCTGTTATGCCCTTCTTACATTACACACCAGGCTGGAATAAATAAATGCCACTTACCCATGATATGCAAGAAACGAGAGAAGGAAAAACACACACGCCAATACGTCTGCACGGCCGACGATACCCGTCACCTAAAAAAGAAAGAAACAAAATCAAGTTAAACAAAAAGGAAACTGCTAGTGCATAAACTATCACCCCTAAGCCCAACCAATAGGGATTGTGGGCCAAGCTTCCTGTTTTAAAGTAAAAGGTGCAAACTAGAACGAACACCAGTGTGGTAATTTTTTTGACGAATTATGTTATGTTATTTGATTAAGTGTTATATATTATGTGCACTGTGGCACTGATTCTTAACCGGGGGCAGTAAAGGGTTTTTTGAGGGTCTCGGAAAATTAAAAATATTATTTATCCTACTTATTACTGAATTCAATTATCTTAAATTTTACGTTTAGGAAAAAATAATTCGATGATCGTAAGCATGAAAGTACAGTAGACTCTCGATTTTCCAGGGTAATGGAGGGGATGAACGTATAATAGAAATTAAGAATAGAACGCAAAGTCCCCATCTGGTTACCAATGCCATTCAAAATTTGCTGCTCTTTGTTTCTACTTATTTATGTGAAAAGGGAATTTACACAATGATATATATTTTTTAAAAAAAGCAGCGAAATCGACTCAGAATCGATTCCTACAAGAGAATAGCATTAAGTTATACAATTGAAACTATAATAGATTAGTTGAAAGTGTTCAGCAGGAGAGGTCCCGTTAAAAACATTTAGGTAAGTTAATTTCAGTTTTTTTTATTTGTTTGTTATTATAATCAGTAAATAAAGCCACTATCTTAGAATAAATATTAATGAATACTATGCTAGTAAAAACAAAGGGGGTCATTGAAAATATTTTTGGATATTTAGGGGGCCACGAATAATAAAAGCTTAAGAACCACTACACTATGAGAGAAAACACTCTTTTCAACCTTTGGCTAGTATCGTATTTTGGGAAGGTGGATAAAAGCATCAATTTAATATAGCCTGGTTTTCCTGTGGCAGCAGTTCGGGGTTCTAAACCCAGCCGTCTGTATTAATGAATATTGTAAACAAAACTTTAGACCGATGGAGCTAACTTCATTTTAACTTATCATTTTAATAAGTTTTACACTTTTTAATTTATTTATATTTCTTTCTTGTATTTAATGACTATTGTACTAAAATTTTAATTATGATATGTACTTCACCTCTGACTAGACATCTTGTGAATGTGAGAATGCCAGGCCTCCACCGGGGTCCGGATTCCACGTTAAACTGTAGGTCCTCCATTTCATCTCACAATCACCCTACCATTACACATTAGCGTAGGTGCGTATAAACCAAACGGGTAGTAAGACGCGGTGCTAATAATAATAATAATAATAATAATAATAATAATAATAATATTAACTATAATTATGATATGAATGATTAGTTGACCATTTGACTCGCGTGTGTAGTTATTGAGTCAATGGAATGTTTTAAATATTATGAAAACTTCGTTTAAAGGTATTGTTTTTCCAAGTTTATAAATAATTGTTAGTATCTTTTTGTTATAATGAAAGTTTATCATCAGCAAACTTTTTTTTAATTCTTTAATCTTAACTCGTAACTTCATAATTTCAAAATCATAATATATAAGTCTTAACTAATATTTTAAACTAAGAGGTGGTGCATAAGAAAAAGAAAAATGCTAGAATGAGTTTTAGAGTTTTGTGTGTGTGTGTCCTTTCTTGGAATTTATAATTCATGGCTGGCTTTCAACAACCCTTGGGAGACTATAATTATTTTTGCTGTGCTTTGAATTGTAAACTTATATACTGTAACTAACTCACTTTGCTCGTTGGGGCTTCCGCCCCCAAACCTCCAGTGAGTTTTATTTGGAATTGGATGTAAACTAATAAAATTCCGGCGTTGTTTTGAACGTAACAAATTAGAGTTACCGGTATTGTATTGCATTTTTCACAGATTATTTTAGTTTCTCCATACTTATAGGGGAGCTAGAATCTTCACATTTGACACGCTTATGGCAATTGTATGTTGCCTATATGCCTGCCAATTTTATGATTCTAGCTGTCCCATAAGTGTGTCAGAAGATTAAAAAAGTTTGGAAAATGGTCAAAACTTACCATAAAAAATCTAGCTCTATCTGAGATACAACCGATGGAGATACGACCAAAAGTAATAGGATAAAACTACTGGATCTTGCCAATTGCTGGAGCAATCAATTTTTTGATAGGTCTTACCGTTTAACCACTAAAACCTCCAAAGAATGGTCCGCGCCCATTTTAAAGTTTCTCCACCACTTTGAATTTTTTCAGTGGTTAATTTATTTTTTTCATCGGTGGTCACAGGCTAGAAGCTATAAGTTTGCCAAATTTCAAGTTTCTATCTTATCTGTAAGTGGGTAAACATAAATGTCAGTGAGTGAGTGAGTCAGTCATGTGGCCTTATAGAATATAGATATACTGTAAAAGAGTATGATTTTACAAATATATATGGTCCATTACTATTGTTCTCAGAGGTAAAACAATAAAATATTAATGCCATCTGCAGTGATGGTTGCGTGGTATAACGCAGTAGTTTAAACATAGGAGACGCGTACTACTTGGGTGTAAGTAAAAATACTTTATGGAACAGTCGAATGACAAACACCAACGGACGTATACTGGAGGAGCACTCGAATGAAACGGACTACAACATACTAGAACCAGATATTTTCTAACCAACCAAAAAATAACACCAGACTCGATAACAGTACTTCAAGAGCTGGACTCAGATCATCAACCGCTACTATGCGAATGGGAAGTCCACCTTGAACACCAAACCAACTGGCACAAACTAAAAATATACATGACTGACTGGAATAAATACAAATTGGACCTACAAGAAGCCCTACCAAGTAACATAGACATACACACTGAGCAAGACATCGACGCAGCCATAGACTTATTCACAACAACCCTCCAAGAATACTACAAGCTCAACACTACGGCATCACTGAAACAACATGACTTCAAAATTGACCACCCTGAGTTAAGCTATCTGCTAGCCCTTAAGAGGGAAGCACGTAGGGACTGGCAGAGACTGAGAACTCCAAACGAACGTACCAGATATAACAGACTCAAGGCAATAGTAAAAATAACAGTCAACCAAATCAGAAAAAATAACTTTAATTAACATGTTACCGACACAGCCACCAATCTGCAGAAAACATGGACCATAACTAAAGTACTTAAAGGGACTTCAAAAAGATCCAACACGCCAGCCATCCACGGGCAACGGGGAATGGATTACAACAGCGGGGACAAAGCCAAAGCAATAGCACTAACTCTTGAAGATCAACTTAAGCCTAATTCCATACAAGACGTAAGTTTCAACAGAGAAGTCACCAGATCAGTCAATAACTTCATACAAAGACCCATAACAGAGACACCAAACCCCGTCAATAAACAAGAGCTCCAAGCCGCCATCAAATAACTAAAACAAAATAAGGCTCACAGGACTAGATGGAATAAAAAACGAAATGTTAAAAAACATACCCGAAACAGCAATTGACCACCTTACACTGATTTTCAATGCAGCCCTTTAAATTGCATACTTCCTTAATATCTGTAAAGAGGCTAGGGTGATAACCATTCCAAAACCTGTAAAAAATGCCATCTTCCCTCAAAATAGGCGCCCTATAAGTCTATTAAGCACGACAGGTAAATTATATGAAATACTGATACTTAAAAGATTAAAAAGACACACACAAGAGCACAAGATAATTCCGGACCTTCAATTCAGCTTCAAAAGTCACCATTCTACCATCCACCTATTACTGAACTTCACTGAAGACGCCACCGACTGTTTCAACAACCGCGAATATCTAATAGCCATATTTCTTGACGATAAGGTATGGCATCTTGGCCTTATCCAAAAAATTATAAACCATAACTTTCCACGTGGCGATATAAATCTGATTCACAACTACTTTAATAAAAGACAATTTCAAGTATCTGTCGAAGGCACCCTATCGGAAAGAGTAAAAGCAGAGGCGGGAGTACCGCAAGGGTCGGTGCTGTCTCCCTTCTTATATAATATCTACGTGTCAGACGTCCCGACTAAACCGAGAATGACTAAGACATTTTGCCGATGATACTTTGATATACACCAGAGAAAGGAACATCTACTACGCCACATTAGCAATCCAACGTTACTTAAAGACTTTTGAATCCAGGCTCTCCAAATGGAAAATCAAAGTAAATGCAACCAAATCAACAGCACTAGTCGTTTCCAGAAGAAGACAGATACCACCGGAAAACTTTACGATATAC